>ML408595.1:0-24650 GCA_005239525.1 Nicotiana knightiana | reverse complement strand
CATTAACAGCATGGCCAATATCAGAAGTTAGAGAAACTCTACAAGGAAGGTGGTCAAACAAATAATGTATGTATGTCTGATATTGTCCATGAAGTCTAAATATATCAGATCTACAAGTACTTCTAGGGATACCTTTAAATAAAGGATTATAAATACTTTGAATATACATAATAATATATGATGAAGAAGCAAAAGAAAAAGGTAGACAACCCAAAGCAATCATTTTTGCTAACTCCTCACGATCCTTCATTTTATCATATTTCATAAGTCCTCCAGTACTAGGGTTTAGAGTTGCTTGATTTTCATCTAAATCAGAGCCCCATTCTATAGGATGAGTAATTTCCATATGTCTACTAAGTGTCTCAGTCCCCCCTAATTGTCCTCCAATCTTATGCTTAAAATCATCTTTACAAATTTTGCATCTAACTCTATCAGTATTCTCTATTTCGTCAAAAAAATTTCAGACCTAACTTCTTTTTCTCCGATTAGTAGTCGGGCCTAAAGGCGGTCTACTACTAGTGCCACGACCACCACCCATGCTACCAACTCCAACACTACTAGGTATAAGTGGTGTCTCATCTTTAATTTCTAATTCATTATCTTCTATACCGAAATCTTCTTGTAATTGTTTATAATCTATATTATTATCAGGTGATGTTTCAGAAACATGTGTAAAGTCATTTAAATTACTACTAGATGTTGAAGTAGAGCCTCTTTTTCTATTGCCCCATTTACTCCGATTAGCAACCTTATTACAAACTCTTTTTGCAGCATTAAACATATTGTGAAAATTTTACTACTAGCAAAAATTAAATATGCAAATAAAATAGTAAATAAGAGAAAGAGTTGGAGGGAGTGCACCGAATTCCACAATAAATTGAACACTTGATGATTTTTGCTACTCCAATGTTACCACAAAGAAACGTCAATTGTTCAAAATTTGAAGTTAACTTCAAATAATAAAGTAATACAATAAATTAAATTCCTAAAAAAATGAGAGCCAAATAATTAATTGCAATTTAGTGAATAATGAGATAATGATAATTGAGAATTTGAGTTTGAGAAATGAGATATGAGTGAAGAAATAAAGAAGAAGGGGGATGTATTTATAGTTTTTCAAAGAGCTAAATTAGTAATTACTAAAAGTGTTATATTTTAAAATAATTGCCCAAAAAGGGCTATTATTGCAAAACAGCCGTTGGGCAACGGCCAAATTTGAGCTGACTGATGTCAACGGCCTTATAACCTTAAAAGAATCAGAAAATAGTCGTTGAACCAGTTCGGGCCGGTTAACCAGTTCAACAGTATTTTTCATTAACCGAATTTGAACGGTCCGGGTAACTGGATTATTATTTTTTTAAAAGGACCAACCCCCAAAACCCAGCCCACCCGTCCCCCTAACTACCGGTCTGGCCCGGTCTGGCCCGGTCCAGAAACGAGTCAACCTGGCCCGGTCCAGAAACGAGTCAACCTGGCCCGTTAAACAGGTATATTCAAAACTGATGAGATGGGACCAGACCGTTCGTCCTTCCTTAGTATTAGGTAATGAAAATTTTACCTCATATAGAAAACTATTACACCCTATTTATTATAAACTAAAATAATTTTAAAATATTATTACTTATAGCGATCTTTTTTATTTTATAGCAAAATAGGTATTTATTTATGCCTACCATTTGTCGTGCCCCCTTTTTTTCTCGCGAAATAGGGTTTCTACATTTGACAACTCCTTTTGAGAGAAAGGAAAAGGAATTGGTTGTTGGAGAGTCGCCACCTAACGAATTAAGGTGCGTTAGGACACCTATAGAAAATAACTCAGATTATACCAGTTTGCATCACCAGAGATCGGGTAAGGGCTCAAATTACCTTGAGGGGAAGGTGTTAGGCACCCCTCGAGGTCCATAATGGTGGGTCCCGACCGATCTTAACTTATGCGAATTAGTCTAAACGAGAAAAGGAGTGGTTTAATAAGGATAGGGAGTCCTAAGTTTTTTAGCCTATAGGATCACCCTGTGCAACATAAATAATACTTCGTAACTCCACCAAGACGGGGATGTTACTCATATTATTCAGCGGGCACATACTATCATCTCCTCTACCCGATTACTATCTTTGAATTTTTACCTAAAACTCTCTAATCAATTCTAACCCGTGTCCTATGCGTGCACTACCCGTCCCTTACCTATGGTCCTGGAGGCATTGGGACCTCTATTTTTGGATGATTCTAGACTCAACTTAGGTTGCTAAAAATTGTAAAACTAAGCGACATACAAAACATATTGGACTTTTCATATAGGAACAGATAAAGGCTCAATTTAGCCCCCACACATAAGCAGCAAATGCACGCAAACACATATGTATTGGCAGGTGTTAGGCACCCCTCGAGGTCCACAACGATGGATCCCGGTTGAACTTAACTTATGCGAATTAGTCTAAACAAGAAAAGCAAGGAATGGTTTAATAGGGATAGGGGGTCCTAAGTTTTTTAGACTATAGGATCACCTCGTGCAACATAAATAATACTTCGTAAATCTCCCAAGACGGGGATGTTACTCATATTATTCAGCGGGCACAGACTATCATCTCCTGCTACCCGATTACTATCTTTGAATTTTTACCTAAAATGCTCTAATCGATTCTAACTCGTGTCCTATGCGTGCACTACCTGTCCCTTACCTATGGTCCTGGAGGCATTGAGACCTCTATTTTTGGATGATTCTAGACTCAACTTAGGTTGCTCAAAATTGTAAAACTAAGTGACATACAAAACATATTGGACTTTTCATACTGGAGCAGATAAAGGCTTAATTTAGCCCCCACACATAAGCAGCAAATGCACACAAACACATATGTATTGGCAGTTTTAACGGTTAAGGCTATTGAATCCTATAGACATGGTTTCTATGTGAATCCGAATTTTAAACATGCTGACAGTTTATGAAAAGTACCTCTAGGTAATTCTGTAATGTAAACGTGCTGACAGTAATTCCTAGGTGATTTTCTAATTGCCTATTGATTTCAATTAAAAGCGTCTAAACCTATAGGCAGGTTATCTAGGTGACTTACTTAGCAGTTGACAACAAAAAATTCTCAGAATTATTAGTTACTCATATAGGCATGCTTTCTAGTGGTATTTAACAACACACTATGCAGAGTTCCAGTTAACTATTCAGCACAAACGATAATTACCCCTATGAGCGTGAGTTCTACCTTTGAAACTGCCATTATAGACATGCATATTAGTTAGGCGAGTGTGAAAATTAATTAAAACCTATAGACATGATTTCTACAGAAGCAGATTTGAAGATGTTGTAAGTTGGACTTGATTATTGTATTTCCTATAGGCATGGTATCTAATCATGCAACGGCAAACATAAACACTTAGACAAGCTTTCAGTAAAATATTTTTGGGCGTAAAGTAAAATCTATAGGCATGTTATCTAACATATAATAGCAGAAAGTCCTATGGGCATGTTATCTAACATATAATAGCAGAAAGTCCTATGGGCATGTTATCTAACATATAATAGAGAAAGACCTATAGGCATGTTATCTAACAGTAATAGCAGAAAGTCCTATGGGCATGTTATCTAACATATAATAGCAAAAGGCCTATAGGCATGTTATCTAATCCTTTCATACAGGATATCAAATAAGCCCATTTCCCAATTTTATTATCATCCCCAATTGTATTTACTAATAATGTTTACAGACCAGAATCGAATAAATTATAAAATATATAGACTATAGGAAGCCTGCAGCAGACCCAAATACATCTGGATAGGCCATGCCCTTCGATCCACAATATCTCCAAAACCGGTGTTCATAGAGCTCAATAGTGACTGATTCACCTCTGTTTCATACCAAGCCCAATTCCCTAGTGTGTTAGAGTTCCCAAGGGCTTCACGAACTCCGGGCAGTGCTCACACTAGAGGAGAAAGATCATAACCAATTCAAGGAAAACTATGGACCAAATCCTGGCATGTCAGAGTTCACAAGGGTCTCATATGAACCCTGAGCAGTGCTCACACCAGGAAGGCCAGGGGACAGTGCTTAGACTATTTTGGCTTTTAGCCATCAAGGAGCTAGAATTCAAAAGAGTGCAGGACAGGATTGGGAAGTACACTTAGGGATAGAATCACACGTAGAACAGAAACAAACATTTTTAAACTAAGCAGACTTGAAACTAACAAGTTGGAAGTTAACAAAGTCATAAACTGATAAGGATCAATTCGTAAGCATGCTTCACAAAAGACAGTAAAGAATTCAAATAAGGATAAGTCATAGAAAGGAAGTCCATTGATCAATAATGAGTCAGAAAAACATTAATTACTAGTAGGAATTAATAAAGAGGTTATACATAGTGAGCACAGAATCAGATAAGTCACATGATAGAAAATTTAATAACAAGCTAATGAGTCTGCTGAGGTACACATGGTGAACTAGTTTTAGGGAAAGTTATCAAAACATGCTTAATACTAAAAGATGGTCTTAAATCACACAAAGTGAAGCAGATTTCATTAACTAATTTACTGAGATTAATATGTCTAAAATACTGAAAGCAACTAGTCTAATAATAGTAATATATTAAACGAGTAACAAAGCAGAAAGAGTTCAGCAACTTACCAGTTCAGATGAACCAGAAAATAATTTTAAAATGCAACAATGATCACCAATAGAAGCAAATGATAGAAGATTTCTGGCCTCGGCTTCCAGCCGGCCAGGAATCTGTGATGACCCAAGGGGTCATTTAATAAATTTAGACTTCGTTCTAGTCTTATTAGCCAGAAAAAGATTTATTTTAAATATCTCGATTTGCATGCGCAGTCCGGGCGTGAAACCAAAAAGCTTTTATGTGAAAATATGAGAAATAATACTTTCTAAAGTTGAAATTTGATTATAGTTGACTTTGGTCAATAATTTGAGCAAACGGACCCGGATGTGTGTTCCGACGATCCCGGGAGGTCCGCAGTAAAATATGGGACTTGGGCGTATGCCCGGAAATGAATTCCGTGGCCCCAAGCCTTAGAAATCAATTTTGAAAGAAATTGTTTTGCCGAAATATTAATGAAATAAAGAAAAGAATTAATATTTGAAACCATTGGTATCGGGCTCGTATTTTTGTTCCGGAGCCCGATAGAGTTGTTATAGTATTTAAATGTTAACTGTGAAATTTGGTAAAAACGGAGTTTATTTGACGTGATTTGGACGTCCGGTTGAGAAATAATAAACTTTAAGTGTTCTTGAGAAAAATGAGAAGTTTTGAGGTTTAATTTATATTTTTACATGTTATTTTCATGATTTGATCGCACGAGCAAGTCTGTATGATATTTTTAGACTTACGTGCATGTTTTGTTTAGAGCCTTGAGGGCTCGGGTGAGTTTCAGATAGGCCACGGGATGTTTTACACTTGAAATTCTCTGCTGGTTTTCTGATGTTGGTGCTCAGGCATTTTGTTCAATACGTTCGCATGACCCCAGGCGCGAACGCACAGAGTAATTTACTGGGGGGTCATTTTTGTTCAGTGCGAACGCGGTCTGGGCCCTGCAAACGCATAGTGTATTGGACCCGGGGGGGGAGCCCAGTACCCTATGCGAATGCGTCCCCCCAACGCGAACGCGATGGCCAGCTTCCCTGTAGCCTATGCGAACGCGGCAGGCCCTATGCGAACGCATAAAAGGCCTGCCCAGCTATATAAATACCCTTTTAAACACGGACAAAACCCTTTTTCTTCATAATTTTCGAACCCCACAGCCCTAAGGACGAATTTCTTCACCAAAGTTCATCCCCAAGTTGTTGGTAATCAATTCTAAACTTTACTCTTTCAACTATCCAATGTTTTTCATCACTTTTAAATCAAAAACTAAGAATTTTCATGGTAAAAATTGAGGGTTTGGCTAAAATTAGGGCATTTTTTAAATATCGAATCTTTACCTCGAATTGAGATCGGATTTCGAAACTAATTGTATATTCGGGCTCGTGGGTGAATGGGTAAACGTAATTTGGTCCGATCTCCATTTTCGGACCAAGCGGGCCCGGGATCGGGTTTTAACTTTTTTTTTTAGGAAACTTAGGAAAAATTATAGTTTTTAGTAAAGTTAGTTCTTTAGCATTAATTAATGATACTAAGTCAATTATGGTTAGATTCGAGTGTGTTGGAGGTGAATTCAAGAGGAAAAGCTATAATTGAACAGTGAGTGACCTGCGAAGTTGAGGTAAGTGCTTGGTTTAACCTTGACTTGAGGGAATAGGAATCCCCAACTTCATTTTTATGTCAAATTTCATGGTGTGGTATATAGGTGAGGTGACGAGTATCTATGCACCACCAAATTGTCTACTTACATGATCCCTTTCCCGTTTCCAATTTAATTGCTCATGTTTTAATTGTTCATGACCCTTGTGGTTTCTATGATTACTTGGCCTTTTAATTTATTGTTAAGTCTGGTTGCAATTATTTTTGGGAAAAGTATTAGTGTTTTCCTTTGTTTTATTGTGGTACATAAAGATTGAGTGGGTTGACATTGTTTTACGAGATATATATGTATTCTGCTGGTTCCATTTTTTTGTGATAATATTGATGATTTTATGAGAAGTACCGTTTTCTGTTTACAATTGTTGAGATAAAAGTGTTGTGAAAAGCTTGGCCTGAATTGTGAATTCTTTTGATAAAAAATAAATTGATAGTGATAAGGGTGGATAACAAGATAGTGATAAGGGTGGACATGTGAGGTAAATGATAGTGATAAGGGTGGACAGGGGAGATAAATGATAGTGATAAGGGTGAACGGGTGGGATCGGGTTTCACGCCGCAACAAGACAGTGATAAGGGAGGATATTTGTGTGTTACTGATTTTAATCACAATGATTTGGAAACATTACGGTTTTACTCTAATGTTTCTAATATTATGCACATACGGTTATTCTAAAGTAAAGTTTGGAAATTTATGTGGGATCTTGATTACAGCTGAGGCTTGGAATAGGCGATTGAGTTATTCTATTTATTGTTGTTTTTTATCTTTCTTATTTGTGTAGAATTATTTTATTGCTTTATTATTATATATGTTGCTATAGGTTAAGTTATAATTTCCCTGCCGTAGCCTCGTCACTACTTCTCCGAGGTTAGGCTCGGCACTTACTCAATACATGGGGTCGGTTGTACTGATACTACATTCTGCACTCTTTTGTGCAGATCCAGGTACCGGCCAGCAGTAGAGATTTTAGTAGCGGCTATTCATTATCCGGAGACACGAGGTATATCTGTCGGCATTCGCAGATCCCGAGAGTCTTCTCTTAGTTCGTAGAGACTGTTTTATATTTTCTCAAAAGAGTTATATTATTTCTTTCAGCCCATTATTTGTAGTATTCTTTAGTAGTTCGTGAATTGTGACACCAGACCCTAGGGTAGTCTTAGAGTTATTTATATAATTAATTCGTGTCTTGGTTTATTTATTTGTTTATTATTTTATATTTGGAGTTATTCTTTGGAAACCATTAGATTAAGTTTACTTTAAATTTATTTTATTATGTTTAAATAGATAATCAAAGGAAAATAGCTAATTGAACTCTAACGTTGGCTTGCCTAGAAAGTGTGGTGTTAGGCGCCATCACGATCCCTAAGGTTGGGAATTTGGGTCGTGACAAGTTGGTATCAGAGCACTAGGTTGCTTAGGTCTCACAATTCACGAACGAGCTTAGTAGAGTCTGAAGGATCGGTGCGGAGATGTTTGTACTTATCTCTTAGAGGCAATTGAGTTAGGAAACAACTCCATTTTTATTTCCATTCTATCGTGCGATTCTTGTATCTCAAATACTGATTGGATTCTTCTATACTCTTGCAGATGGCGAGAACACGTGCTTCCTCTTCCACTGACCAGCATTTCGGTCCTCCTGCAGCAGCAACTCCTACTAGGGGTAGAGGCCGAGGCCACGCTAGAGGCCGAGGCAGGGGCAGGACTCAGCCCATTGCTCAGGCAGCAACCCCAGCTGTGGAACCTCAGATCGAGATTAATGAGGGGGTTCCAGCGGGACCAGCTCAGGTCCCCGAGGGGTTTATTGCTACCCTGGTTCTTCAGGATGCTTTGGTCCATTTAGTGGGCCTTATGGAGAGTGTGGCCCAGACTGGCATATTCCCTGTTGCAGTAGCCGTATCTCAGGCTGGAAGAGGGGTCCAGACTCCTACTACCCACACTCCGGCTCAGACTACTACTCAGGTTCAGACCCTAGTAGCCAATCCAGTTAGGGTAATTCAGCCAGTTGCAGTAGTGCCGACCGCTAATGAAGCAGCTATGTCTGCTGATACTTTGTGGAGGTTGGACCAGTTCACCAAGATGTTTACTACTACTTATAGCATTGCATCTTCAGAGGATCCCCAGGACTATTTGGATAACTACCACGAGGTTCTATGGAACATGGGGATAATGGAGACTAATGGGGTCGACTTTGCTACTTTTTGTCTGTCATGTCCTGCCAAGACCTGGTGGAGAGATTATTGTTTGGCTAAAACAGCTGGGTCACCGCCTTTGACTTGGGCCCAGTTCTCCGATTTGTTTCTGGAGAAGTTTCTCCCTATTACTCAGAGAGAGGATTATAGGAGGAAGTTTGAGCGTCTCCAGCAGAGTTCTATGACCGTCACTCAGTATGAGACCAGATTCATTACCTTGGCCCGTCATACGCTTATGATACTTCCCACCGACCGAGAGAGGGTACGGAGGTTTATTGAGGGACTAGCTCCGCCGATCAGATTGCAGATGGCTAGAGAGGCAGAGAGTGATATTTCCTTTCAGGATGCAGCCAATGGGGCCAGACGAGTCGAGATGGTTCTATCACTGGGGAGTGGTAAGGGGTTTGACAAGATACCTTGCTATTCCGGTGGTTTCAGTGGTGCCTCATCTGGAGGCAGGACTTTATTTAGCAAAGGCCATTCTTCCAGACCATTTCATTCAGCACTACGGGCTTCACATGTTACTTCGGGTGGTCGTGGTTCTTATCTGTCTCCTTTTGCTCAGCCAGTCTACAGTGATCCTTCAGCTCCCATTAGATCACCTCCTCTGCAGAGTTTTTATCGTGGTCAGCCAGTTCGTTCGAGTCATTTTACGTATCATGAGGGATGTTTTGGGTATGGTGAATATGGGCATGTTCGGAGGACTTGTCCGAAATATGCAGGTAATCAGCTTCAGCATCACGGTTCTTGCGCTATAGTTCTGGCACTAGCTCCAGTACCACTTGCCCAGCCAACAAGGGTTAGGGGTCAGGTAGTTAGAGGTAGAGGCCAGAATGTTAAGGGTGAAGGTCAGATAGCTAGAGGTGGAGGTCCTCCCAGGAATGTGGCTCAGGGTGGCGGGGCCCAGCCCCGATTATATGCATTTCCAGCTAGGCCTGAGGCAGAGTCCTCCGACGCTGTTATTACAGGTATCATCTCAGTTTGTGATAAAGCTGCTTCAGTTTTGTTTGATCTGAGGTCTACTTATTCTTATGTTTCATCCTATTTTGCCTCTTATTTGGGGTTACCCTGTGATTCCTTGAGTGTTCCTGTTTATAGTCTACACCGGTGGGGGATGCTATTGTGGTTCGTGTGTATCGTTCGTGCGTAGTAGTCATTGAAGGTCTTAAAACTAGTGCGAATCTTTTACTCCTAGACATGGTCGATTTTGATGTTATATTGGGCATGGATTGGTTGTCGCCTTATTATGCCATCTTGGACTGTCACGCCAAGATAGTTACCTTAGCATTGCCGGGGTTGCCTCGATTAGAATGGAAAGGGACTCCTAGTCATTCTCCCAGCCGAGTGATTTCATATGCCAAGGCTCTCCGCATGGTGGAAAAGGGGTGTTTGGCTTATTTGGCTCATATTCGTGACTCCGATGCCGAGGTTTCTTCTATAGAGTCAGTTCCTATTGTTCGTGAGTTTCCTGAGGTATTTCCTGAAGACCTGTCGGGGATGCCACCCAACAGGGATATTGATTTTTGTATTGATGTGGCTCCGGGCACCCAACCCATTTCTATTCCTCCATATCGGATGGCCCCACCAGAACTGAAAGAGTTGAAAGAACAGTTGCAAGACTTGCTAGATAAGGGTTTCATCAGACCTAGTGTCTCGCCTTGGGGTGCACCTATTTTGTTTGTAAAGAAGAAAGACGGGTCGATGAGGATGTGTATAGATTACTAGCAGCTGAATAAAGTTACTATCAACAATAAGTATCTGTTGCCGAGGATTGATGACTTATTTGATCAGCTTCAGGGTGCTAGAGTATTTTCGAAAATTGATTTGAGATCAGGCTATCATCAGCTGAATATTAGGGCGTCTGATGTTCCTAAGATAGCCTTTCGGACGAGGTATGGGCACTACGAATTTTTGGTTATGTTCTTTGGGCTGACTAATGCTCCAGCAGCCTTTATGGATTTGATGAATTGGGTTTTCAAGCCCCATCTGGACTCTTTCGTGATCGTGTTCATTGATGATATTCTCATATACTCCCGCAGTCGGGAAGAGCATGAGCAGCACCTCCGTATAGCCCTCCAGACTTTGAGAGACAATCAGTTGTATGCCAAGTTTCCAAAATATGAGTTCTGGTTGGATTCAATAGCCTTCTTGGGTCATATCTTATCAGCTGAGGGCATTCAGGTTGATCTTAAGAAAATAGACACGGTCAAGAACTGGCCTAGACCCACTACAACCACGGAGATCAGAAGCGTCTTGGGTTTGGTGGGTTACTGTCGTCGTTTTATGGAGGGGTTCTCATCCATAACATCCCCAATGACTAAATTGACTCAGAAAGGAGCCCCATTTAAATGGTCAGACGAGTGCGAGGCGAGATTTCAGATGCTCAAGACAGCCTTGACTTCAACACCGATGTTGTGTTACCATCAGGTTCGGGTTCTTTCACGGTGTATTGTGATGCTTCCCGAGTTGGACTTGGAGCAGTATTGATGCAAGATGGCAGGGTGATTGCATATGCGTCTCGGTAGCTGAAAGTCCATGAGAAGAACTATCATGTTCATGACTTGGGGTTGGAGCCATTGTTCATGCATTGAAAATTTGGAGGCACTATCTTTATCGCGTGCCGTGTGAGGTTTTCACTAACCATCGCAGTCTCAAGTACTTATTTAAGAAAAATGATCTAATTTTAAGGCAGCGGAGATGGTTAGAGTTACTGAAGGATTATGATGTCACCATATTATATCACCCAGGAAGGCCAACGTGGTGGCCGATGCATTGAGTAGGAAGGCGGTGAGTATGGGCAGCCTTGCGTATATTCCAGTAGGTGAGAGACAGTTAGATTCAGACGTTCATACGTTGGCTAATCAGTCCGTGAGGTTGGATATTTTGCCCAACAGTCTTCTAGCTTGTACATTCGCTCGATCTTCTCTAATTGAGCGTATCCGAGAGAGGCAGGATGATGACCCGCATTTGATGGTCCTTAGGGACACAGTTCGGCGCGGTGGTGCCAAGCAGGTCACAGTTGGAGATGATGGTGTTTTGAGGATGCAGGGTCGTATATGTGTACCTAATGTTGATGTCCTTCGTGAGTTGATCCTTGAGGAGGCTCACAGTTCTAAGTATTCTATTCACCCACGTGCAGCCAAAATGTACCAAGACTTGAGGCAGTATTATTGGTGGAGAAGGATGAAAAAGGACATTGTTGCGTATGTGGCTCGTTGCTTAATTTGTCAGCAGGTAAAATATTAGCATAAGAGACCCGGTGGTTTGCTGCAGCATATAGAGATTCCTAAGTGGAAGTGGGAGCATATCACTATGGACTTAATCGTTGGACTCCCACGGACTCAGAGGAAATTTGATACAGTTTGTGTTATTGTGGATAGGCTGACTAAATAAGCACATTTCCTGTGGCGAGTACTTATACTTCGGAGCGGTTGGCTGAGTTATATATTCGGGAGATTGTTCGCCTTCATTATGTGCCCGTTTCTTTCATCTCTGATCGAGGTACGCAGTTTACTTTGCACTTTTGGAGGGTAGTTCAGCATGAGTTGGGTACCCGAGTGAAGTTGAGCACAGTATTTCACCCTCAGACTGACGGGCAGTCCGAGCGTACCATTCAGATTTTGGAGGATATGCTCCACGCTTGTGCTATTGACTTTGGAGGTTCGTGGGATCAGTTCTTGCCGTTATCGGAGTTTGCGTATAATAATAGCTATCAGTCGAGCATTCAGGTGGCTCCTTATGAGGCATTATATGGTAGACAGTGCATATTTCCAGTTAGATGGTTTGATCTGGGAGAGGCTCGGTTACTGGGTACAGACTTAGTTCAGGAGGCCTTAGATAAGGTCAAGATTATTCAAGAGAGACTTCGTGCAGCTCAGTCTAGGCAAAAGAGTTATGTCGATCGTAAGGTTCGTGATGTGGCATTCATGGTTGGAGAGAGGGTATTGCTTCGTGTGTCGCCCATGAAGGGTGTTATGAGGTTTGGAAAGAAGGGTAAGTTGAGCCCGAGGTATATCGGGCCGTTTGAGATTCTTGATAGAGTAGGGGAGGTAGCTTATAGACTTGTGTTGCCTCCAGGGTTATCCTCAGTTCATCAGGTATTCCACGTGTCTATGCTCCGAAAATATCATGGTGACCCGTCCCACGTGTTACATTTCAGCTCTGTCCAATTGGACAAGGGCTTGACTTATGAGGAGGAGCCGGTAGCCATTTTAGATCGACAGGTTCGTTAGTTGAGGTCTAAGTGTTATCCTTCAGTTCGAGTGCAGTGGAGAGGCCAGCCCGTTGAGGCAGCTACTTGGGAGTCTGAGTCAGACATGCAGAGTAAATATCCACACTTGTTCGCCAATTCAGGTAATTTTCTATGTTCGTTCGAGGACGAACATTTGTTTTAGAGGTGGAGATTGTGATGACCCAAGGGGTCATTTTATGAATTTATACTCCGTTCTAGGCTTATTATCCATAAAAAAATTATTTTAAATAACTCAACTTGCGTGCGCAGTCCGGGCGTGAAACCGGAAAGCTTTTATGTGAAAATATGAGAAATAGTAATTTCTAGAGTTGAAATTTGATTATAGTTGACTTTGGTCAATATTTTGAGAAAACAGACCCGGATCTATGTTCCGATGATCCCGGGAGGTCAGCAATAAAATATGGGACTTGGTCGTATGCCCGGAAATGAATCCCGAGGCCCCAAGCCTTAGAAATTAATTTTGAAAGAAATTGTTTTGCTAACATATTAATGAAATAAAGAAAAGAATTAATGTTTGAAACTATTGGTATCGGGCATGTATTTTTGTTTCAGAGCCCGGTACAGATTTTTTTATAGTATTTAAATGTTAACTGTGAAATTTGGTGAAAATGGAGTTTATTTGACGTGATTTGGACGCCCGGTTGAGAAATAACGAACTTTAAGTGTTCTTGAGAAAAATGAGGAGTTTTGAAATTTAATTTATAGTTTTACATGTTATTTTCATGATTTGATCGAACGAGCAAGTCCGTATGATATTTTTAGACTTTCTTGCATGTTTTGTTTAGAGCCTCGAGGGCTCGGGTGAGTTTCGGATAGGCCACAGGATGTTTTACACTTGAAATTCTCTGTTGGTTTTCTGTTGTTGGTGCTCAGGCATTTTGTTCAATGCGTTCGCATGACCCCAGGCGCGAACGCACAGAGTAATTTACTGGGGGGTCATTTTTGTTCAGTGCGAACGCGGTCTGGGCCCCGCGAACGCATAGTGTATTGGACCTGGGGGGAGGGGAGCTCAGTACCCTATGCGAACGCGCCCCCCTAACGCAAACGCGCTGGCCAGCTGCCCTGTAGCCTATGCGAATCAAAAATTAAGAATTTTCATGGTAAAAATTGAGGGTTTGGGTAGAATTAGGGAATTTTGTAAAAATCGAATTTTTACCTCGAATTGAGGTTGGATTTTGAAACTAATTGTATATTCGGGCTCGTGGGTGAATGGGTAAACGTAATTAGGTCCGAACCCCGAGTTTGAACCAAGCAGGCCCGGGGTCGGGTTTTAACTTTTTTAGAGAAAACTTAGGAAAAATTATAATTTTCAGTAAAGTTAGTTCCTTAGCATTAATTAATGATACTAAGTCAATTATGGTTGAGATAAAAGTGTTGTGAAAGGCTTGACCTGAATTGTGAAAGTTTTTGATAAATAAATAAATTGATAGTGATAAGGGTGGATAACAAGATAGCGATAAGGGTGGACAGGTGAGGTAAATGATAGTAATAAGGGTGGACAGGGGAGATAAATGATAGTGATAAGGGTGAACAGGTGGGATCGGGTTGCATGCCGCAACAAGACAGTTATAAGGGAAAATATTTGTGTGTTATTGATTTAAATCACAATGATTTGGAAAAATTACGGTTTTACTGTATTGTTTCTCATATTATGCACATACAGTTATTCTAAAGTAAAGTTTGGAAATTTATGTGAGATCTTGATTACAGCTGAGGCCTGGAATAGGCGACTGAGTTATTCTATTTATTGTTGTTGTTTATATTTCTTATTTGTGTAGAATTGTATTATTGCTTTATTATTATATATATTGCTACAGGTTAAGTTATAATTGCCCCGCCGTAGCCTCGTCATTACTTCGCCGAGGTTAGGCTCGACACTTACTCAGTACATGGGGTCGGTTGTACTGATACTACACTCTCTACTCTTTTGTGCAGATCCAGGTACTGGCCAGCAGTAGAGATTTTAGTAGCGGCTATCCATTATCCGGAGACACGAGGTATATCTGCCGGCGTTCGCAGATCCCGAGAGTTTTCTCTTAGTTCGTAGAGACTGTTTTATATTTTCTCAAAACAGTTATATTATTTCTTTCAGCCCATTATTTGTAGTATTCTTTAGTAGTTCATGAATTATGACACCAGACCCTGGGGTAGTGTTAGAGTTATTTATATAATTAGTTTGTGGCTCGGTTTATTTATTTGTTTATTATTTTATATTTAGAATTATTCTTTGGAAACCATTAGATTATGTTTACTTTAAATTTATTTTATTATGTTTAAATGGATAATCAAAGGAAAATATCTAATCGAACTCTAACATTGGTTTGCCTAGCAAGTGTGGTGTTAGACGCCATCACGATCCCTAATGTTGGGAATTTGGGTCGTGACAGAATCAAAGCAGAAGAATAACAGTATATATTTTTTAGGGTAATGAGAATGTTCGAATTCTAAGTCTGTTTAAAGGGGAATGGGGAGGGGTTTAAATAGCACTGAATTAGAGCACACAAATATGGCAACAACCAATCAAGTTACTAGAAAGGAAAACATCTAATAGTTAATTAAGGAAAGAAAACTCGAACCTTAGTTTAGGTAAAAACATACAAACCGACAGAAATAACAAGTAAAGAGACGCGTATAAGCATATAGACAGAGGCTTTAACAAAGTAACTAAAGAATCAAACAGATTTGAAGAATTAAAAAACACCTAAATTTAGGGTAAGTAAAAATTAGTCAAAAATAAACGGCAACAGTTATAATAAAGATGCACAGAGCCGGATAGACTGAAACATTAGAGGAAAATAATTAAAGAATCAAAAACCCTAAGTTTAGGGTAAGTAGAAAAATCGGTAGAAATTCACAAAAGAGTTAGAATAAAGATGCACAGAGACATATAGACAGGAATAGTTAAGTTTTGAACCAGATCTGGTTCAATTTTGAAGAATTAGAAACCCTAATTTTTAGGGTAAGTAAAATCAGTCAAAAATATCAAAGAAAATTATAATAAAATGCAGAGGGACATATATACGGAAACATTAAAGGAAAAATAATAACAGAATCGAGAACCAGTGTTAGATCTTAGAAAGATTTGAACCCTAGTTTTAGAGAAAGTAAAGAATTGCGAAGAATCTCAGAGATTCATACCATAAATAGACGAGAATGAACATAGATGGAAAGAGGCAAAGATTTGAACCAGATTTGGTTCAAAATAAGAGAGATCTCCTTGCCATGTTAGGCAAGAGATTATGTAATACCATAATCGAATAATCAGTTATGGGAGATGGTCAATAAGGTAAGGGAATCGTCGATGGATTCCATTTCCGGGTTGGATTCGAAGGGGATTAGAGGTTACGGTGCTAGGGTTTCGGAAGAGGAGAAGAAGAGAGCATTCAGGGGCGGCAAGGTTTTGGGAATGAGGGATTAGGGTTAGGAATGATTAATTAAAAAAAGGGGGAGGTGAGTGGGGGTCGTTGATCTTGAAAGATCAACAGCTAGGATTAAAGGGAAGGTTGAGTCGGGTATAGAAAGGGGTTACCGGTTGGGTTATTGGGTTAGGGGTCATTTGGTTTTAGATGGGGTGTTGGGATGGTGTATTTTAGGTAATTGGGCTAGGGGTTGGCCCGAAATAAGCTTTAAAATGAGTTGTTATTTAGATACCCAATTTTAATTAATAAATAATTTATAAAAAATGATAAATAAATAATAAAATATCTTTTGTGTATTAAAAAAAGTAAAAATAATTATTTAACATTATAAGAAGAATAAAAAAAATATTTTGGCATAAATAAAGTAATTATAAGTACATATAGGCTAATGTGCAATTTTAACCAAAAAAAATACAAATATAATTATGACAAATATGTTAACAAAATATTTAAACCTAATATGGGTGTAAATGGTGAAATTAGATGATAAAATCATTGCGAAATAATTTGTGAGGTAATTAATGAGTTTTTATATAATAAAAATGGAGGAATAAAATAATTTAAAACCTTTGAAAAATTATAGAAAATTATGAAAAATGCTTGTATATGTTTATAATTCAAGTGATGGTGCATATGCACTATTTTGAAAGTATCTCTCTCTCTCTCTCTCTCTCTCTCTCTCTCTCTCTATATATATATATATATATATATATATATATATATGCGGGAAAAATTGGGTATCAATAGCTACCCCTCTTTACCCGGGAAGGATGAAAGAATTGTCGGGTAAAGAAATAATGACCGATTTTGACCGAATGGAGTGATTTGAAAGATATGGGCCGCACTCTGGCTTTTGAGCTGCCTACATATCCCTGGTTTTACAGGAATCGGGCCATGTGTAGTTCTGGATCCAACGGTGGAATGAATCGATAGAGTTGTTTGTAAGAGCGGACGTCGATTCGTTTGTAAGAGCGGACAAAATAATCTGAGTGGGATCAATTGGGATTTGAAATGATTATGGGTAAGTGAGACTGAGTAACGGATGATGATTGGTTACGTTTGAAATAATTGGAGGGTATGGGCATCGAGGGAGAACTGGAGCAAAGATTGCTTCCGTTAGGATAACGGTTACCTTCCGGATTGTCTGCAAACTCAAAAACACAATATGCGCATATAGATTTTCGTAAATTTAAACATGATGCAAATTCCCTTTGACCATGGAGATTGTATTTGGACGGTGAGGATGACGTCCTTAGACCATGATATCCCGGGCCATGAGTTGTGCGGTAAAGGATTCGTAGGCCATGAAAATGATGTTCTCGGGCTATGAATATGGTGCCACTGAACCATGATGCCTTTGAATAATGATGTGCAAGATTAAGAGATCCTCAGGCCATGACACGGTGTCTTCCGGCTATGAGGATGACGCCTTCGGACTATGATGCCTTGGGACAAATTGGCTATATATCAGCTTATGAGATGCTGAGACATGATGCCAGAGATAAAATAAGACAGAGCTTAGTCTCGTGTAGAGTTGGGAGCAGAGATTAGTCCCGAAAGAAGAGAATAATGCAAGGTTTGAAATAGAGCAACATTTGTGTTATGCAAAGGGAGACAATTCTTAGTCTCGTGCGGGGAAGGCAGAGCTTAGCCTTATGCAGGGTTTGAGATAGTGCTTGGTCTTATGCAAGGGGAAGGCAGAACTTAGCCTTATACAGATAGAGAGGCAGCGCTTAGCCTCATGCAAGGAGAAGGCAATGCTTAGCCTTATGCAAATAGAAAGGCGGGCTTAGCCTTATGCAAGATTCGATACAGTGCTTAGTCTCATACAAGGAGAAGTAAATGCTTAGCCTTATGTAAATAGAGAGGCAGGGCTTAGACTCATGCAAGATTCGAGATAGTGCTTAGCCTCATGCAAGGAGAAGACAATGCTTAGCCTTATGTAAATAGAGAGGCAGGGCGGGCTTAGCCTCATGCAAGATTCGAGACAGTGTTTAGTATTATGCAAGGAGAAGGCAATGCTTAGCCTTATGTAGATACAGAGGCATGGATTAGCCTCATGCAAGATTTGAGAAAGTTCTTAGTCTCATGCGAGGAGAAAGCAATGTTTAGCCTTATGCAGATAGAGAGGCATGGATTAGCCTCATGCAAGATTCGAGACAGTGCTTAGTCTCATGCAAGGAGAAGGCAATTCTTGCATGAGAATTCAATGCTTAGCCTTATGCAAATAGAGAGGCATGGCTTAGCCTCATGAAAGATTCGAGACAGTGCTTAGTCTCATGCAAGGAGAAGGCAATGCTTAGCCTTATGTAAATAGAGAGGCAGGGCTTAGCCTCATGCAAGATTTGAGACAATGCTTAGTCTCATGCAAGGAGAAGGCAGTGCTTAGCCTTATGCCTTTAGAGAGGCAAGGCTTAGCCTCATTCAAGATTCGAGACAGTTCTTAGTCTCATGAAAGGAGAAGGCAATGCTTAGCCTTATGCAAATAGAGAGGCAGGGCTTAGCCTTATGCAAGATTCGAGACATTTCTTAGTCTCATGTAAGGATAAGGAAATGCTTAGCCTTATGCAAATAGAGAGGCAGGGCTTAGCCTCATGCAATATTCGAGACAGTACTTAGTCTCATGCAAGGAGAAGGCAATTCTTAGTCTTATGCAAATAGAGAGGCAGGGCTTAGCCTCATGCAAGATTGAGACAGTGCTTAGTCTCATGCAAGGAGAAGGCAATTCTTAGTCTTATGCAAAGAGAGAGGCAGGGCTTAGCCGCATGCAATATTCGAGACAGTACTTAGTCTCCTGCAAGGAGAAGGCAATTCTTAGTCTTATGCAAAGAGAGAGGCAGGGCTTAGCCGCATGCAATATTCGAGACAGTACTTAGTCTCCTGCAAGGAGAAGGCAATTCTTAGTCTTATGCAAAGAGAGAGGCAGGGCTTAGCCTTATGCAAGATTCGAGACAGTGCTTAGTCTCATGCAAATGGACGAGTAGAAAATAAGAGCGAAGTATTCTTAGCTGGAGACATATTTATGTCCGGTGTTTCTGTTGTTGCGACTATACTTATGGAGATGACCTATTCCTGCAACCAAATAAAATCTGTGAGTTTTGCGGGGGAGGTTGGTTCGTGACTTTGTCTGCTTGCTTTGCTCCGCTCTGCCCGAGGGTTCTGTTCACGTTACCATGGGTAGAATTTGGTTAAAAATAAACTTTTTTAAAAGTATGCGTGTATGGTTTTTAAAACAAAGTAATATGCAGATTAAGAAATCAATTAGATGAACCAGTGACTGTGACGCTATCAGAGACATTGCGACCTCCTTGCCATTAAATTTTGAGGATCCTCCTCAAAAAAATTTCCCAGCTATCTAAATGATCTTCTGGCTGCTCTGCATGCAATGTCGTTGGTTGAACTTGCTTCAGAATTTTGAGGGGCCTCCTCAAAATTCTGCCCCAGTTTCTGATTATGGGGAAAATGGAAATTTTTATTGAATTGTGACCGAACCCACAGGGCTACCTACGTATCCCCTCTTAAACGAGAATCAGGTCAAGCGTAGTTCAATTACATCCTGTGAAGAAATGCAAATAGATTTATACATAGTATCTTTTGACTGCATCTGAATTGATAGGCTTTGGCTAAATCTCTTCGTCCATTTTTACGAGTATGAGTGCTCCTCCTGTCAGTAACATGTGAACCATGTAAGGACCTTGCCTGTTGGGTGAGAAGTTCCCTTTGGCTTCATCTTGATATGGAAAGATCCGTTTTAACACCAGCTGCCCCGGTGTAAACTGTCTAGGTTTGACCATTTTGTTGAAAGCTTTGGACATTTTATTTTGATAAAGCTGACCATGACACACTGCATTCATTATTTTTCCATCTATGAGGGCTAATTCTCATAGCGGATCCTTATCCATTCTAAGCTTCTTGTATAATTCTCAAGGAAGGAATTTCTACCTCGGCGAGGATGACAGCTTTAGTGCCGTAACCAATAGGTAAGGAGTTGCTCCGGTTGATGTGCAGACTGTGGTATGATATCCTAATAAGGCAAATGGTAACTTCTCGTTCCATTGCTTATGATTCTCTACCAGTTTTCTTAGTATCTTCTTGATGTTTTGTTGGCGGCCTCCACGGCTCCGTTCATTTGAGGCCTGTATGTTATGGAATTCTTGTGCTTGATTCTGAAAGTTTCACATATGGCTTTCATCAGATCACTGTTGACATTAGTGGCATTGTCAGTGATGATGGACTTTGGAACCCCGAATCAACAAATAATACGATCCCTGACAAAGTCTGCAACGACTTTCTTGGTTACAGCCTTGTAGGATGCAGCTTCGACCCATTTGGTGAAATAATCAATGGCCACTAAGATGAACTTGTGCCCGTTCGAAGTAGTGGGTTCGATTGTACCAATGACATCCATTCCCCAGCCAGCAAAAGGTCAAGGTGCACTTGTTGCATTGAGTTCGTTTAGCGGCACCCATATCATATCTACATGTATCTGGCACTGGTGGCATTTTTGGACATATCGGATGCAATCCGTTTCCATAGTCATCCCAAAGTATCCGGTCCTGAGTATCTTCTTGGCTAGGACGAAACCATTCATATGCGGACCGCAGGTTCCGACAGGTATTTCTTCAAGCAATTTGGAAGCCTCTTTGGCGTCGACACATCTTAACAGTCCTAGATTGGGATTTCTTCTATACAAGATTCCTTTGCTTTGGAAGAAATGATTGGAAAACCTCTGAAGTGTGCGTTTCTGAGTGTGATTTGCATTCTATGGCTATTCTCCCTTTGCCAAATATTCCCTGGTATCGTGGAACCACGGATTTCCATTTGTCTCTTCTTCGACATGAGCACAGTGCGCCGATTGATTGTGGATTCTCACCGGAATGGGATCGATGAAATTCTTGTCCGAATGTTGTATCATGGAGGACAAAGTGGCCAATGCATCTGCAAATTCATTCTGGATTATGGGGACATGCCGGAACTTTATCTTTGTGAACCTCGTCCTCATCTCTTGTACATGATGTAGATATGGTAGTATTTTGGTACTCTTGGTAGCCCATTCTCCTTGTACCTGGTGCACCAGCAGGTCTGAGACACCAATTAGCAGCAGTTGCTGAATGTTCATATCGACAGCCAAATTGAACCCTAATATGCAGGCTTCATACTCATCCATATTATTGGTGCATAGAAACCTGAGTTTTGCAGACACCGGGTAATGCTGACCGGTTTCTGATACCAAGACGGCTCTGATACCGTCTCCTTTGAAATTTGCAGCTCCGTCGAAAAACATTCTCCAGCTTCGTAGTCTTAAGCAATGTCTTCTCCTACGAATGTTACATCTTCGTCAGGAAAATAAGTTTTTGGTGGTTCGTATTCTCCTCCTACAGGATTTTCGGCAAGATGATATGCCAATGCTTGTCCTTTGACTGCCTTCTGAGTTACTTAGATGATATCGAATTCACTCAACAATATTTGCCACTTGGCCAGCTTCCCTGTAAGCATAGGCTTCTGAAAGATGTACTTCAGGGGATCCATCCTTGAGATGAGATACGTGGTATAGGAACAGAAGTAATGCCTCAGTTTCTGACCTATCCATGTCAGAACACGACAGGTGCGTTCCAACAAAAAATACCGTGCTTCATAATGTGTGAAATTCTTACTCATGTAATATATGGCTTGCTCCTTTCTACCCGTCTCATCATGTTGTCCCAAAACACAACCGAAAGCCCCATATAATATCGAGAGGTAGATTAATAATGGTCTACCAGGTTCTGGCGGGACTAGGACTGGTGGTGTGGACAGGTATTCCTTGATTTTGTCAAAAGCCTTCTGGCAATCCTCAGTCCAGCAAGTTGCGGCATCCTTCTTCAGCATTTTGAAAATTGGTTCACATATCACTGTGGACTGTGTTATGAAGCGACTGATGTAATTGAGACGTCCTAAGAAACTCATCACGTCCTTCTTGTTCTTTGGTGGTGGTAATTCCTGGATAGCTTTAACCTTTGACGGCACCAACTCGATTCCTCGGCAGCTAACGATGAATCCCATTAATTTTTTGGCAGGAACCCCGAATGCACATTTTGCGGGATTCAACTTTAGATTATACTTCGCAGTCGGTCAAAGAAATTTCTCAAGTCTGCTATGTGATATGTGTCTTTCTTGGATTTGATGATGACATCGTCAACATATACCTCTATCTCCTTGTGTATCATATCATGGAAGATGGTTTTCATGGCCCTCATATAGGTGGCCCCAGCATTTTTCAGATCGAACGACATCATTTTGTAGAAATATACTCCCCACGGTGTAATAAAGGCTGTCTTTTCTGCGTCTTCTTCGTCCATCCAGATTTGATGATAACTCACGAAGCAATCCACAAACGACTGAAGCTCATGCTGGGCGCAATTATCAATCAGTATGTGTATATTTGGTAGTGGGAAATCGTCCTTGGGACTTGCTCTATTTAAATCCAGATAGTCAACACACACCCTGACTTTCCCATCTTTCTTCGGAACCGGCACAATGTTGGCTAACCAGGTTGGGTACTCAACTACCCTGAGGACTTTGGCTTTGATCTGATAGTGATTTCTTCCTTGATTTTTAGGCTCATGTCTGGTTTGAACTTTCTGAGCTTCTGCTTTACTAATGGACACATTGGAATGGTAGGTAGATTGGAGCCACTAAGGATGTGCTCAACCCGGTCATATCATCATATGACCATGCGAAAATGTCCTCATATTCTTTCAGGAAGCGAGTGTATTCTTCCTTTTCCGACGGTGACAAGTGGATGTTTATGCAAGTTTCTTTGATGGTTTCAGAATCTCCCAAATTGACTATCTCAGTCTCGTCCAGGTTGGACTTAGGTTTGTTCTCAAAGTTCTCAACTTCTCTGACGATCTCTTCAGGTATCACATCTTCTTCTTCTTCTGTCTCTTCCGAATCACTATACTTGTGTTGCATTGTCCTATTACATGTCACAGTCGTTGGTTCATCAAGGTAATAAATAGTAATGTTGTAGAGGAAAAATATGAAAGGTAATGATAATAAAACATCAAATTATTGATAAAAATGCTGAAATTCTGAACAAAGTAGCGTTTAAATGACTTCAAACAATGTTTTCCAAAATGAAATACTGAAATAAAGATGTTTTTGAAACAGAATGCTCAAAAGAATTGTTTTTCAAATAACACTAGTAGCTATGCTACCCTGGGACTCGTCTGGCCCTAGATGGTGTGGCGGTCCAGTTTCTGAGAAATGCTCCCCTCTCCATTATCTGAATGATAATGCCTTCTTTCTCCTCCTCCTCCTCAACTATCACATTGCAATCCATATATTCGTCTTCCAAGAATAGGCTCCTTAGCCCCGTCAAAGCTTCTTCTTCTTCGGATCCCCATATTGTATCGTCCTGATGAAAGGATTGACTCAGATGTGGCACTGGCTGCTCAAGAGGGTAGTAGGGACCACGCCATGGTGGCAACCAATCATCATATTCTTGCCAGGTATATGGATATCCAAGCCCAAAAGTTGTACCATGACGTTTCAGCAGTATTGGCTTGGTAATGCCTTGGAGTTTCTTCCCAAGTCCTTTGCCAGGTTCATACTCCGACCATGCCAGTATGCTTTCTAATTTGTTGCTCCACCATTTATCTTTCTCAATTGCATTGACGCATTCGATGCGGTGATAAGTCTCTCCGGCCAACTTCCTTTTATTTTCCATGACCGGAACAGTTTGATTGGTATAAATGGGATTTCTCCCATCTCTATGAATGATTACTTCTTGATGATTCATTCAAATTTCACAGCCTGGTGCAAATTGGACGCAACATCCCTAGCGGCATGTATCCAAGGTCGTCCTAACAGCAAATTGTAGGAGGCGGATATGTCTAGCACCTGAAATTCAACATCAAACCAAGTGGAACCCATCTACAAGAATAAATTGGTTTCCCCAATTGTGGCTCTTTGCGACCCATCGAACGCCTTCACATTCATAGTTCCTGCTCGTATTTCATGCAAACCCTTGCCCAACCTTTTTAGAGTTTTAAATGGACAGATGTTGAGGTTGGATCCTCCGTCTATCAAAACCCTGGCAATGAACTTATCCTCGCATTGCACTGTGATGTGCAATGCCCTTGTTAAGGCTCAATCTCTATGGCGGTAACTCATCTTCGTGAAAGGTGATCTTGTGGTTCTCCAGCACTTGCCCCACCATGTTGGCTATTTCCCCACTGGTGATATTGCTGGACATGTATGCTTCATTCAACACCTTCATCAGAGCATTCCTATGCGCCTCAGAATTTTGCAGTAGTGATAGGATGGATGTCTGGGCGGGAATTTTGTTCGGATGGTCTACCACAGAATATTCCCTTGCTTGTACCTTCCTCCAGAGATAATCCGAACCGGTCTCAATGATGGGTTGTTTGGCAGTGGCTTCCTTACTTGTTCCTCCCAAATTCTCAGGTGTATAGATTCTTCCAGTTCTGGTCATTCCTTGTGCAGCACCAGAGTCTTCCATTTTTGTTTTCCCTTTCCTCCTGACTTCGGCAAA
>ML408594.1:0-40436 GCA_005239525.1 Nicotiana knightiana | reverse complement strand
GGATCTTAATGTTTATTAGCCGCAGGTGTTGGTTTCGTCTCTTCGCTTTTCGGACCAAGGCAGTATATACCGAACAGATGACTTCAATCTCGTCCTGAATAGTCCATATCTTCTCCGTATCATGCACTTTCGGATTCAATCTTCTCTTTCTTCTTTTGTTCTGTTATTTTGGATCGAAACTTCTTCTTTTGGTCGTCTCGAATTTATTGTGACCTGCGCAAAATCAAAGAAAACGAACGAAATTTTCTGCCCCAGTATTCACTAGGAAAATTCCGTGAGTTATTGTAATAAAATCTATGCTACTTTATTATTGAAAGCAATGAAAAGCCGGGAAGGGTGTGCCCGGATTTATTGGGGATACCTTATGCCTAAAGGTAAAATCAACTAGGGGTTGGAGACCCTATGTTGGACAAGATCGACAGGTTATGCTGTCGTCAAGAAAAAGATCACCAGGTTATGCCGGTATCTGGGAAAGGTCAACAGGTTATGCTGTCG
This sequence comes from Nicotiana knightiana, assembly GCA_005239525.1. Taxonomy (NCBI): domain Eukaryota; kingdom Viridiplantae; phylum Streptophyta; class Magnoliopsida; order Solanales; family Solanaceae; genus Nicotiana; species Nicotiana knightiana. The sequence continues at coordinate 39,941 of ML408594.1, read as the reverse complement.
CCTGAGAAAGAGATCTCTGGGTTATGCCAGTGTCTGGAAGATGATCAACAGGTTATGCTGTTGTCAGGAAAAGAAAAGATCACCAGGTTATGCCGGTGTCCGGGGAGGTCAACAGGTTATGTTGTTGCCTGAAAAAGAGATCACTGGGTTATGCCAGCGTCTGAAATGATCAACAGGTTATGCTGTTGTCAGAAGGATCACCAGGTTATGCCGGTGTCCGGGGAGGTCAACAGGTTATGCTGTTGCCTGAAAAAGAGATCACTGGGTTATGCCAGTGTCTGGAAGTGATCAACAGGTTATGCTGTTGTCAGAAGGATCACCGGGTTATGCCGGTGTCCGGGGAGGTCAACAGGTTATGCTGTTGCCTGAAAAAGAGATCACTGGGTTATGCCAGTGTCTGGAAGTGATCAACAGGTTATGCTGTTGTCAGGAGGATCACCGGGTTATGCCGGTGTCCAGGAAGGTCAACAGGTTATGCTGTTGCCTGAAAAAAAAAAGAGATCACTGGGTTATGCCAGTGTCTAAAGATGATCAACAGGTTATGCTGTTGTCAGGAGGATCACCAGGTTATGCCAGTGTCTAAAGATGATCAACAGGTTATGCTGTTGTCAGGAGGATCACCAGGTTATGCCGGTGTCCGGGGAGTTCAACAGGTTGGTTATGCTGTTGTCAGAAGGATCACCGGGTTATGCCAGTGTCCGGGGAGGTCAACAGGTTATGCTGTTGCCTGGAAAAGAGATCACTGGGTTATGCCAGTGTCTGGAAGTGATCAACAGGTTATGGAAGTGATCGATTAATGACTTTTGATAACCTCAATTCCAATTAATTGTCTAAATATAAACTCAATAGTGAAAGTATTTTCATGAAATGGTAAACTTCGGCTCCTAGTGCATGAATTAGGCTAACAATGAAAGAGATGGAATGAACTAGTACTACGTCTAAATGCATGAGTATGACCCGAAAACAAAAGGGATATCATGTACAACAACTTCAACTAAGAATAACCCTACAATAAAAGAAATCACATAATGATAAAAGTGATAACAACTCATATAAAGCATATAAAAGCAAATTTGACAAGTAAAAAATATGACATGTAACAACAACTTCAAATAAAGCATGTGATAATAGACATGACGAATAAAAGTCACAATGTGTGCTAACAAATCCAAATGAATACATGAAAGAAGCCTAAGAGTCTAAACCAGATAATTTCCACATAAAAGCTCGAGTACGTACTCGTCACCTCGCGTACACAATTTTCACATAACACAAATAGCATAAACGACTCGAATCCTAAGGGGTAGTTCCCCCCACAAAGTTTAGGCAAGATATTTACCTCAAAGAAGCTAAACTGATACTCTAAAATGACCTTTTGGTGTAAAAAAAATATCCGGACGGATCAAATCTAGCCAAAATAACTTAATATCATAAATAAAAATCATAGAAAATAATGTCGGATAATAAATCTTAGATCTTTAATGAAAACTAAAAGTCAATCCAAAAAGTCAACTCGGGCCCGCTCCTCAAAATTTGAAAAAAATTATAAAATCTGAACACCCATTCAATTACGAGTCCAACCATACTAATTTCATCCAATTCCGACTCCGAATCGATGTTAAAAACCCAATTATTCTCTTTAGAAAAGTTTTTGATAAAACCCCTCAATTCTCCAATCAAAACATGGATTAATTCACAAATGAACTACTGTAATCATGTTAAAATATAAAAGTTAATATTAGATACTGGACCCATGAAAATACGAGAAGAACGCCGCAAAAATCACGTCAATCGGAGCTCTAAAACTCATGATATGCTCAAAATACCAAAAGAACACAGTCTGATATTTTTATATATAGGCATTTCTGCTTTTGCGCCCAAACGGCTGCACCTGCTCACTTCCAGCTGTCATTTGCAAACGATTTTTCACACCTGCGGGGCCGCGGATGCGAACCCAACTTCGCTTCCGCGAAGCACCAACACCAGCTCTCTTCTTCGACACTAAAATGAGCATAACTTCCTCATATGATGTCCAAATTCAATGATTCTTTTTGCTATGGCCCTGTAATTATGATACTGATCTAATGCTTTAATAAAAAAACAAATTGGAGCTCATTTTCTTAATGATTTATCATTTATTCTTGAAGAAATGATGTCGAAACATAAAAAACGCGCGCAACACAACCCAATCCTATTCGAAACTCACCCGAGACCCTCGGGACCCCGTCCGAACATACCAGTAAGTGTCAAAACATAACGTGGGCTTGATCGAGGATTCAAATCACATCAAACAATATCAAAACTAGGAATCACACTTGGGATAGATTGCAACAATATTATATAAGAGGGTTCAAGGAACTCTCCCAACTGATACAGAAAGAATCCTGAAGAAACAATGAATGCTGTGACCTTGAGAAGTAGGCAAGTGTTGAAAGAACCCACCCCGATCCAGAAAGATGTGACACTTGCAAAAGAAACGGGGAGCATCTGAAAAGTGATGGTGACAAAAACAAGAAAGGCCCGATGAAAACTGAGAAGAAGAAGAAGGAAGAAAAATCAAGAAGGGAGAAACCTGAGGAGAGCCAGTATATGCCTGTTTTACCCTTCCCTCAAAAGCGAAGTAGAGAAAAGATGGACAAACAATTTGGAAGATTTCTGGATGTGCTGAAACAGGTTCATGTAAATTTTCCATTCACAGAAGTGCTCTCACAAATGCATGCTTATGCCAAATTCTTGTAGGAGATGGTTACAAAGAATAGGAAAATAAAGAAGACCTCGGTGGTGAAACACACGGAGCATTGCAACGCGATATTGCAAAACAAACTCCCACAAAAGTGTGGAAATCCAAGGAGTCTTACTATACCTTGCTCATTAGGAACTGTAAAGTTTGATAAGTTTTTATGCAATTCTGGTGCCTCAATTAACTTAATTCCTATATATTTACAGGAAACTGAGAAAGGATATTGGAGAGATAAGGTCGGTGCCAATATATTTGTAGCTGACAAACCAGACGACCATAACACCTGAGGGGATTGTAGAAGATGTGTTAGTTCGGGTGGATAAGTTCATATTTCTTGTGGATTTTATAGTGGTGAATATGGAGGAAAAAAATAGGCCCCTCTCATCCTAGGAAGAGCATTCTTAGCAACGGGTAGAACTATATTAGATAAACTCATTCTTAGAGTGGGCGAAGAGACTGTAACTTCTGAGATGAATGTAGAAAAGAGGGTGCAAAAAGGAAACCAACTGCAATTGTTGAGTGGAAAGTGAAAGGATCAAAAGAGAAGACTGACGTAAATGAGAAAGATAGGTGTGGGGTGTATCCCATGAAGGCTGAGAAGAAGCTGTCTGCATGGATGTGCACATTAGTTCGGGCCCATGTAATGGAGCCCGACTTCGACTCAGACCCCAACTAGATATTTAGGGAAGTTTCCTTTACCTTATGCTTTTTAATTGTGTGTCATTGGGACATGCCACAACTTAAAGTATGGGGTGGAGGATATTTGATATGTTTTATGTATGTGTGTATGTATGTATATTAGTATTGTTAGTTGTAGTAGTTAGAGATTTAAAATAATTGAAAAAACCATAAAAATTATAAAATTTTCGATTTTTCCAAAAGATGGATATCATTCGACAAGTTTCTTGAGGGATAAGAGTCTAAAGAAAAAGACAAAAAGATTTTCTTTTGTTAGGTAGTGTAATAATTACCCCTTGGTTTTTTCTTTATGCCGCGGTTCTTTTCCAAAGATTATGTTTGAACCGGGTGTAGTTAATTTTTTTTAGGAGTAGAAAATATTGTACTATGATCTGAATAGAAGGAAATATCTCTTGACTCTATTATACCATGGGAATAGTGAGTGCTTTAGTTGTGACACTTAGGCTCAGTTTTTGACTCTTGCATAAGTACCTTAAAGTGTATGATCTTTATTGATGCCCAATTTTTGCCCTCATATTGTTTTATAAGTGTATATACTTTCAAAGTATCACTTTTGCATGATCATTTAATTTACAAGATTTATGTAAGCATTTTCTATAATTTTTCATATTTTAAAACTATAAAATCAATTTTCTTGCATTTAAGCTGTTCAAATATTTATTAATTACCCTCTAAATTATTTTATGATGACTCAATTATATAATTTATTATTTTCACCCATATATATGTTTTATATTATTTTATTTTACTTCATATAATTATGTCTGTATTTTTTAAGCTATTTACATAATTTTGCAAAATGGCATATATTCTATGCATAGTTACATTTTATTGTATTATTTGTGCTAAAAAAGATTTTTTATATTTTTATAATGTCAAGCTAGTACTCTAAATCATTTTACTGCATAAATTATATTTTTATTATTTATTAATATCTTTTATGAATTATTTTTAAAATAATTTCGCATATTTATTTTATAGCCAAATACAAGGCTATGTCTGGACCAAATCAGTCCTAAACCTTTGGCCCACTACACTTCACTCTTTAGGAGCCCAATCAAATGACCCTCTTTACAAAAACCCAGCCGCGACCCGTCACATTTAACCCGCACCATCTCTTATTCAATCCTGGCCGTTGATCTTCAATGATCAATGGCCCATAATAAACCCCCATCTCTCCTTATATACCCAATCCCAAACCCTAAAGACCCATTCCCCATTTCTGTCGCCCCTAAATCCTCTCTATTCTCTTTTCTTCTCTGAGAAACCCTAGTCGCCTTCCCCCTTAATCCCTCTCCTAATCCCACTGATAATGGGATTCGACCATTATTCTCTTACCATATTTGAAACCTTTTGGTACCGGTTGCATGTTTATGGTGTTACTTAGGTGTTTGCCTAAACATGGCAAGCACGATCTTCTGAAATCGAACCAAAGTGGTTCGAATTTTTGATATTTGAGCATTATTTTCATCTACATACGTTTAATACCATGCTATTTGAGTCCGATTTCATTAAGATCTATGTTGATTTACACTGTCCCTAAAAATCTAGGGTTTACCTGATTTCTCCCCTAAATTAATTTTCACATGCCTTTTTTTTCTTATTCTACGTTTGATTTATTTTGTTTCCTTGTTTTTTCATTCGATTTTTACTGCTATGTAAACCCACCCATTTTCCCTTTTGGGACAGACTTGAATTGACATATTCATCACTAAAAATTGGGGTTTTTGTTCTGCTACTCTCTTGTTCCGTATTCTGTTTTGGCTGGCTGAAAGCCAAGGCCACTAAGACTTTTTTACTCAACCTTCTATTGGTGTGAGCATTGCCTGGAGTTCTTTCGAAGCTCTTGGAAACTTTGACGCATTGAGATTCTGGGTTCTTGTGGAATTTTGTTCTTTACTATTATTCGCTTAACTGGTGAGTTACTAGACTCTTGCAATTTAATTCTTATGTGTCTGTAACTTGCATATGTTTTCACTTCTGAAGTTCATATCTTAATGTGTTGCTGGGTTACTATTGTGTGCAATTCTGTTTGCTTTACCTCAGTTTTAAGTCTCTTTAACATTTGACTTCATAATGTTGCTAGTTTGAAACATGCCTAAGCCTAATTCGAGTAATTTAGATTCTCTTAAGTCCATTTAGCCAATGTGTTCTGAACTACTGCTGTGTGTGACCTTTGCATTTGTTAGCATTTCTTTGGTGTTTAATTCTACTTAAGGCTGTCAATTCTGTTATTTGAATATGCTCCATTTGCATAATTTGGACTCCCTTTAGTTAATTAGCCTATTATGTCAAAAACCTGAATGCTTACACTTACTATATGACATGAGTTTATCTTCCCATTCTGTTCTGAATCTTTACAATGGCAATCTTGCATATGTACTATGTTTTAATTCTGTGTCAAGATCCTGTTCTATCAACCATGACTAGTTCCCAGTTAATATGTCCCCCAGCATGTTTTTGGCTCACTTGATTCACCAGTATATTGTCATAATCTGTGTTGCCCCATTATGTCTAATGTAGTTCTGCTATGAAATTAACGTAGCTATCTTATGACACTGGGATATATACTTAGCATAATTTATACCTTTATGTTTTCACTTATTTGGTATTATGTATCTGTGCATGATGATCTTTGTCAATCCTACAAACTTGTTATTTCCCTAACTCTGTCAATATGTGACCGCCTATGTGCTAAGTGTTGAACCTGCTTCTAAGTCTTTACTAAGCTTGTTTTTAGTCTTGTGACTTGTTCGATTATCTGCTCTATATGCTCAATTTGGCCATGTTTATTTAAATTATAAGTGTTGACCCAAGTCACTGCATGGTTTTGAAGATTGACAAATGCCTACCCAGTTGAACCATGTCTATCAGGGCAAACATCTCGAACGAACCAATTGGCACAAGAACCGTACATGCACAGGAGATAAACATGATGTGTGAATTATCCATGAACTAAGAGGTTTTCTCCTAATGCGAAAAGGTTTCAAAGTGATAAGGGGTTAGAATTCGAGTTTAGGAAGGACATAAATAAAGGAAGGAAGTTGAGNATTCGCACAAAGACAGAATTGAAGCAAGAACTGAAGGCAAAATTACCAGAGAAATTTTGCAAGCAGAATCCTTGTGCGATACAAAGGCTACTGACCAGCTAGAAGAACCAGTTCCATCAGTGTGTCTTTCGAGTCTAGTTGGTTGTAGTAGGTGATTTAATATTGTATCTTTCAACTTTATTAGAAGCAACTATAATAGGTACACGTTGTTCAAGTTAGAGTTAACTTGAAGCTTATCGCAATTAGCTAGGGGCTAGGTTGCTACAAAGGGATTAGAGTTAGTCCTTAGGTTTACAAAAGAGTTTATTTTGTAAATGCTGTTTGGCTCAGAGTTGTAGTGAAGAGTTTGGGAAAATCCTACTGAGGAGTAGGTCGTGGTTTTTCACCTTTTGATCTAGGTGTTTTTCACGTAAAAATCTCTGTGTTCTTTACTTTTCTGCATTTATTATTCCGCAACAATACGAGTTGGAACACATAGAAGAACCAGGTCATTCTATAATGACAACACTCGAAAATTGGACTCCACACAAATCACCCCCCTCTTGTGTGGTATTGACGTATAAAACATCAATTGGTATCCGAGCAGGTTATCCTTGAAAAGGTTAACACCTTGAAAAAGATCAAAAAGAGTGCACCACCTGGAAACTGGGAGGGTCAATCAACTGCAAGGCCACTACTCTTCAATGGCCAGTATTACTCTTGGTGGAAGAACAGGATGAAGGACCACCTGATTGGAGAAGACTATGAACTCTGGGACATAGTCACTGATGGTCCTCTAGCTACCATGATGAAGACTGCTGAAGGTGTAGATGTACCAAAGACTAGAGCTGACTGCACTGCTGAGGATCTGAAGAAATGGGAGAAGAATGCAAAGGCCAAGAAGTGGCTAGTGTGTGGACTAGGTCCAAACGAGTATAGCAGAATCCAAAGATGCACCACTGCCAAAGAAATCTGGGATACCTTGCAAGTAGCCCATGAAGGAACACCTCAGGTAAAAAGATCAAGAGGTACTCTACTATACTCACAGTATGAAAACTTCACTATGAAAGAAGGAGAGACAATCCAAGAGATGTACACAAGGTTCACAACTTTGACAAATGAACTTAAGTCTCTTGGTAGAGTCATTCTTGAAGAGGACAGGGTAGAGAAGATCCTGACAAGGGTCTTACCAATCTCCTGGGAAAGCAAAATCACTGCTATCCAGGAATCCAAAAATATGGCAACCCTCAGATTGGATGAACTAATTGGAAACCTTACTGCCTATGAACTTAGAAGGCAGACAATGAAGATGGATGGTCCAAAGAAGGAGAGGAGTCTAGCACTGAGAATCACTGAGGGAGCAGATCTTGAGGAAGATGAGATGGCCATGATTACCAAAGAATTCAGAAACTTTCTAATAAGGAAGAAGGGCATCTCTAGAGGAGGAAATTACAACAAAGCAAAAGCTCCAGAAAGGGCAACAAACGAGGGATGCTACAAGTGTGGAAAGACTGACCATCTTATCAAGAACTGTCCTCAGTGGGAAGTGGAATAGAAAAAGGAGATATATGAAAGAAGGAACAGGAAGAAGGAACTGGTCCAACCCAAGAAAACCACAACAAAAGCTATGGTTGCTGCTTGGGGGGAAAGTTCAGATGAAGAATCAGAAGATGGTGAGAATGAAGATCAGGCGCTCATGGCAATTGGAGAATCCGATGAGGAATCACATGAAGAACCAGAGGTAAGTATCTCCCATCTTAAAAATAAAATAAAGTTCCTATATGAAAAATAAAATAAAGTTCCTATCTAAGGAAAAACTCTCTGAGTTGCTACTTGATTTCGTGGATGATTCAGAAGAAACAACCAAAGAGAAGGAACAACTCTCAACAGAATGTGAAATGCTAAAAGCAAAATGCATGAACCTGGAAATCAGACTTAGTTAATCTGAAAAGAAAAACACTGTCTTGTTGAACCAGGTTCATCTACTTGAAACTGAGATTCTAGAACTAAAATCTGAAAACTTAAAGCTAAAGCTAGGATCCAGTAAAAAGGTTGTTGATCATTCTCATATCATGTTAGAAGAAAATGTGGGAAAACTAAAAGATAAGATGTATGCCAAGGATGAACAGATAAGAACTCTTAAAGAAGAACTTGGCAAAGTCAAACATGAATTAGATCGAACTTGTAAATGGATTAAATCCTCTTATGCCTTAATATGGCTTCAAGAGAATCATAGTAGCAACTGGAGAGGGATTGGCTTTGGGAGTCAATTACCCAAGTGGGATCCCAAAAGCAAGTATCTCACTCTCCCTGAAAATAAAATCTGCACCCATTGTGGTAAGACTAGCCACTACAAAATTGAGTGTACTGCAAAAGAGCAGGCCAGTCGAAGAAATGAGAGTTTTGTTAAAAAGAAAATGGCTACCAAATTAGGCTAGAAAAAGCTTGATTGATCCATTATCTCATAGAAAAGGACCCAAACTAGTTTGGGTTCTTAAAACTAACCCCTGATTCCTTTTTGTAGGTTCAAGTGAGAGGAGGCAGCCAAATTTGGTATTTGGATAGTGGCTGCTCAAAGCATATGACAGGGAACATGGAACAATTGCTTTCACTTGAAAGTCTCAAAGGAGGAAATGTCTCCTTTGGAAACGGAAAGAAAGGTGAAATTATTGGGGTTGGTAAGGTAGGTAAGGATGACGCACGATCCATTGAACATGTGTATCTGATAAATGGCTTGAAATATAGCCTGATCAGTGTGTCACAACTGTGTGATAGAGGTAACCTGGTTGCCTTTACTTCCACAAAATGTGTAACGACTGAAACAGATGGGCCGCGACGGGCACCCGGTACCTTACTCAACCGAGCACCAATGTAACGTATCTTTCTTATTGCATCATCATATACACGTGACATACGAGCCTAATAGGCCAACATAATCATTTATAAACTCAAAACATAGGCCGACCAGACCGTACAATCCTTTATATACACGACATATGTCTACAAACCTCTAAGAGTACATAAATATCATAAAGGCCGGGACAGAGTCCCGCCTTACCAAAAAATACGTGTCTAAATTATACTGACCAAATGAGAAACTCCGAAGCAAATTGAGCGCACCAATATTTTTTGCTGAGCTGACACCCTACTTGGAGGGCTCTCGATCTGTCTATCAGGACCTACGGGCATGAAACGCAGCGTCCCAGGCAAAAGAGACGTCAGTACGAATGATGTACTGAGTATGTAAGGCACATAAATAAATACATAAGAGACATGGAAGAAAATAGAGTAATTAACTCAACCTGTATGTCTGGATAACTCTGTAAATAATAAATCACTTTTAGCATCATGCATATGCGTATAAATGTCATGTCGTGCATAGGTATATGTTTCATAACATTATCAGCCTCTGAGGACATCCCATCATATCATATCGACCACTGTGGGAAAAATCATCATCGTATACCAGCTGATCAGGTGGTGATGCGTATATAACGCCATAACCTTTCCTATATCCTATATACATATATATACATACATATATACGCGTATATAATGCCGTTTGAATATACATACATATATACGCGTATATAACGCCATTTGAATCATAGCCACTATTGGCAACATCATCATCATATACCAGTTGATCAGGTGGTGGTGCATATATAACGCCGTAACCTTTTCCCACATCCCATATACATACATATATACATAAATATATACGAGTATATAACGCCATTTGTTCATGGGTCAATGCACATGTATGAAATGCATGAAAAGTACGTAATAATCTCAATATTCCTTCCGGATAAACTTTTCCAACTGCGTATTATTCTGAGACCCATGAAAAGAAAATAATAATAATTACAACACATGAAAACTCAAGAACATAGATATCTCTAATACTTCTATGAATAAAGTCATTTATGGAATTTGTGCATTTGCACGTTTCGTTCGTATTGCATGGATCATGCCAAAAGAAAGAAGGAATAGCCTTAACATACCTGATCCGGTTCTCTTGACAATTCTTCTAACACGCGTTAATTTTGACAGAACAGATAACGACAAGATCAGAGTAGGAAAAAATCCGTATGATATTCCTGAGCAAGATTGTACCGGGCTTTCTTTGAACTAGCCTTTTACGTTGGATCTTGTAAGATTTTAGAGAAAATTCACACTGGAACATTGTCATTTTCTCATTTAATGATATAGGAATGTTATCTTGATTTTGGAAAGTCTTACGCTTTTCCCCTAAAGAGGTCAAGAATTCTTTACGTGTAAAATGAATTGTCACTTAGTCCAGTGACTTATTTGTTATAACTTGCCACATAGTAATATATCTTAATGAGTCATTCTTGGGTTTAAGGGGTGCTTCCACGTGAGTTCCCCATACTTATCCAATTATACATCCCCTTTTCTTACTCAATCTATTAATTCCCTCACTAGTCCAATAATTAACTAATTACCCACATAATTAAGAATTATCTCAAATTTCTTAAAATGCTATTCTTTTTTAATACACTTTATACATCATACTATCATGGCCATATGGTACCTTTTATGGTACTAGTCCATAAATATGGGGTATTATAACTTACACCGTATTTTACCCCAAAATATCAAACTTCGCCGAAACTCATCTTCTTTGATTTGCTTACTCTCTCACCTTCACGAATCTAATTATCACTCGTTTGAAATAATGTAATACTTATAATCCCAAAATAAATTTCATTCCCAAACTTTCATTGATTAACTTATGACAAACTTTAACATGCGAAAATGCGGAATGTAACATCTCATTTTCGAGCTTATATCAATTTACTTATGGCGTACTTACACGTATGAAAACATGGGGTGTAACATAATATTTTGTGATTAACCTGCTTACTGACAAGATTGTTTTGCAGAGAAAAAGAATGAATAACATCTATGTCATAGACTTGTCCACACTGTCTGAAAATCAACTCACTTTCCTAAGTGTATTGGACAGTGATCCCCTCCTGTGGCACAACAGACTTGGTCACGCAAGTCTAAACCAGCTAAACAAACTAGTCTCTAAAGACTTAGTGGTAGGGCTTCCTAACATTATGTTCAACGAAGACAAAGTTTGTGAGTCATGTGCAAGGGGGAAGCAGGTAAGATCTTCTTTCAAAAGTAAGAAAATGGTCAGTACCACCAGGATGTTGGAACTGGTTCATATGGACGTATGTGGTCCTATAAGCACTTTGAGCAGAAGTGGTAAGAAATATGTAATGGTGCTAGTTGATGACTATTCAAGGTTCACTTGGACCTTATTTCTGACATCTAAGGATGAAGCATTTGATATGTTCACCTCATTTGTTAAGAAAACTCAAAATCAGTTAGGAAATCAACTAGCATCAATAAGATCTGATCATGGTACTAAATTTGAGAATGCAAAGTTTGCTGAGTTCTATGATGAACATGGTATCAATCACAATTTTTCTTCCCCTAGAACCCCACATCAAAATGGGGTTGTTGAAAGAAAGAATAGAACTCTTGAAGATATGGCAAGAACCATGCTTCTTTCTAGCAAACTACCTCACAGCTTCTGGGCAGAAGCAATAAACACTGCATGATATATAATAAATAGATGCATGACTAGCCCTCTGGTAGAGAAAACTCCTTAAGAATTACTTAAAGGGAGAAAGCCNCACAATAATGGCAAAGATTCCCTAGGAAAATTTGATCCCAGAAGTGATGAGGGAGTATTCTTGGGATATTCATCACATAGCAAAGCTTATAAAGTGTATAATAAAAGAACTATGTGTGTAGAAGAAAGTTTACATGTTGTCATTGATGAAACTAACACTCTTGCTGAGAGACAGGAACCAAAAGATGAGGAGCTTGGACTGGTGAGAAGCAGTGAAAACATTGAAGCAAACATGAAAGATGGAACATGTGATGGACCAGGTCCAACTACCCCAAGCAACACGACAGGGGGAACTCAACATGTGAACCTTGGCCCTGATCCTGTTCCACAACAACAGGAAACCATGAAACTATCCAGAAGTGAACAGTTGGTTCTCAAACTACACAAATATCAGAGTTCTCACCCTCTTGAGAAAATCATAACAGATCTAACATCTGGAATCAAAACAAGATCCTCCTTGAAAAATCTGTGTGCGTTTGATGCCTTTCTATCCTTGATTGAACCAAAGAACATTGGTGAAGCCCTACAGGATGCTGACTGGGTAAATTCCATGCAAGAAGAGCTGAATCAATTTGAAAGAAGTCAAGTGTGGAACTTGGTACCCAGACCACTAGACAGATCAGTGATTGGCACAAAGTGGGTCTTCAGGAACAAGCTTGATGAGGATGGAACTGTTACAAGAAACCAAGCTAGACTAGTTGTTCAAGGATACAATCAAGAAGAGGGAATTGACTATGATGAGACCTTTTCCCCTGTGGAAAGACTAGAGGAAATCACACTTCTTATAGCATTTGCTTCACGCATGGAATTCACTCTCCATCATATGGATGTTAAGAGTGCCTTCCTCAATGGCTATCTGAAGGAAGATGTATTTGTCAGACAGCCTCCAGGTTTTGAAAGCAAGGAGTCACCTGACCATGTATACAAACTTGATAAGGCTCTTTATGGTCTCAAACAAGCACCAAGAGCATGGTATGAGCGTCTATCAAAATTCTCGCTAGAACATGGATACAAACGAGGTAAAATTGACAATACCTTGTTCTTAAAGGAAAAAGGTAAAGTACACCTGGTTGTACAAATATATGTGGATGATATCATATTTGGGGCGACTTCTGAAAAATTGAGTAAGGAGTTTGCTATACTTATGGGGAGTGAGTTTGAGATGAGTATGATGTGTGAGATAAACTTCTTCTTAGGCTTGCAAATCAAGCAAAACTCAAATGGAACGATGATACATCAACAAAAGTATGTGAAAGAATTGCTCAAGAAATTTAAAATGAAAGACTCAAAGGAAATAGACACCCCATAACCACAACTACAAAATTAGATGTGGATGAAACTGGTTCATCCATTGATCAGAAGCTATACAGAGGGATGATTGGGTCTCTATTATATCTCACTGCCAGCAGACCTGATATTGTGTTCAGTGTAGGACTGTGTGCTAGGTTTCAGGCAAATCCAAAGGAGCCCCACCTAATTGTAGTGAAGAGAATTTTTAGATATTTGAAAGGCACCACTGATTTGTGCCTTTGGTATCCTAAGGTAGTAATTTCGACCTTGTAGGATATGCTGATGCTGATTATACAGGTTTCCTGGCTGACAGGAAAAGTACTTCAGGCATGGCTCACTTTTTGGGCTTCTTCCTTGTGTCTTGGGCCACCAAGAAACAAAATTCAGTAGCCTTGTCTACTGCTGAGGCTGAATATGTGGCTGCAGCCTCATGCTGTGCTCAGTTGCTATGGATCAAGCAACAACTCATGGACTTTGGTATAGAGGTTGGATGCATTCCTATTTTCAGTGAAAACACTAGTGCAATTAGTATGATGAAGAACCCGGTTCATCATAAAAGAACTAAGCACATAGATGTTAGAGACCATTTCCTAAGGGATAACTATGAAAAAAGAATGATCTCAATCAAATTTTATGCTACGGACCAACAAATTACAGATATCTTTATTAAAGCACTAAGTAGGGAGCATTGAGAGAGAAACCGTCTTGACTTTGGGATGATTAAGATCACCTAGTTGAAAAAAAAAATGAAAAAATGAAATTTTTTTTGGCTAGAAACACTAACATAGATAATCGAACAGACTAATCATTGCTCAGCATCATGACTTTACTGTCATACTCTCTTGCCATATATTAATATGATTTCTTGGTTGCTAATGATGTTCTTATATATTTGTAAATTGAGGCAAATTAAAGACTTTAACACGATGAACCTGGTTCATCCCTGTTGGTTCATCTGACTGACAAGGTACGTGCTCATCTCCATACAATTATTGAATTAATTACAGTCACACATGAGCAGGATTCTATCTATATTTGGTTCATTTCAAATTCTTTGTACTTATCCCTAAATGAACCCGTTCCAAGAAGTCCCATCGGTACTCAATTTGCCTAGAGGTAGGGAACTCTTAAATGTCTAATCAATGACACTCCTACATCTATTAGACTCCCACTTGAGTAAATGTTCTGCCCGTTGTATAATTAATAGCCACATCTTATAAAAGAGCCATCATTACCTCCCTTCTTAATAACAGAATAAGTCGAACCAAGTTCATTCCTCTTCTAACAAAAAATGATCATATCTTTACTTCCAAAAATACATAACAATGTCTTCACCACCCCCTGCTTCATCTTCCTACACAAACTCTGATCACGAGGAAGAAAATTCCAGTCCTAATTCTACTTCAGTTTACAGTTCACATTCACCAAACCAATCTTCATCTCCCCAATACCCTCCAGTTCTTGAACCCACTCCTAAACCCACACCTAACCCTTCAGTCCCCAGGGCACGAAGAGTAAAAATTTTGGCCAGAAAATCAGTTGCTTCTGGCTCTCGTGCAAAATTCTTGGAGGAAATTCTTAAAGCCAACGAGGTTCATATGTCTGAATCTTCAAATCCGCTAATGAGGATGAAGCACCGGGTTCATCCAGTTCTGAGCAAGGGAATCTTGAAGTTGAATATGAAATTGCTACTACTGAAAATAGGTTTGTGTTGATTGGGTCAGTTGTCGATGTAGAAGTGCCAGATAGGCAAAGAAAACTGGGAAAAAATCTGGAGAGAGAGGGAGAAGGAGGTTTTGTAAGGGGATCTGGGGAGGATTGTGCCACGTTGGCTATTTATGGTCCCACTCCTATGATAAATGAAAAGGAAGTCACAGATTTAGGGGGAAGTATTACTGGGGAAGCAGCAGCAGGTTTAGAGAGCCTACAAAAATCAACAGATGAACCTGGTTCATCTGTCGAGGAGACTTCGGTTGAGATGTTAAGGAAGCTGGGAGAGTCCTATAATCCCAAGAGGAAAAGGACTTCAAAATCAAAGAAAAATACTACCCCAAAGAAAAGAAAAGTTTCAATATCTGCTGATGTTTCTGCCATAAAGGTTCGTGCTACAAGAAGTGCCGTTCGACAAGGAGAAGAGGAGTTAGAAAGGGCTCTGAGAGAGAGCAAGAAAAAGAAAGCTGCCAAGGGAAAGGCAAATTTAGGAGAGCCTATTGAGGCTGTTGCTGTTGATGATGAGACAATGGACCTGGTCCATCATGAGGAGTAGATGGATCGAGTTGTGGTTGAGACACCCAAGCCCAAGAAGGTTAAGTCTTCTTTAAAGAAGTCAGCTTCTGTGTCTGTCACACCCTCAAGCACAACTAAAAGGACCAGGTTTAAGGCTAAGAAAGTGAAAATTGAAGAAAAAAGTTAATGGAGTGCAGGAGAAGAGGAAATCTCTGGTAAGAAATCTGACAAACTCACCATGTTTGGGAAGCGTACTATTCTTAAAGGAAAGCTGGTGAGAGATCTGGAAGAATCAGGAATGATCTTTTTCTTGAATGCACTGGATGTGCAGGGATGGAAGGACTTGGTCCTTCACCTGGAAGGAAGGCTGGCAAGGAGTGAACTGGTGGAGTTTATGTCCAATGCAAGTGTGAAGGATGGCAGGGTAACCTCCACAGTCAAGGGGATTCAGATCACATTTGATGCAAAGGAGCTGGGAGAGATTCTGAATATCCTTGCTGAGGGATACGACGACTACACTAGGCAAACATGGCCCAGTCTCGATGGAATGGACTCAACTATCAACATCACCAGATTCATTTGTGAAAATGAGAAGGAACTTGAGCCAAGGCCAGTGTTCAAAAGTGAAATGCAGCCCCTGAACAAGCTACTATTCGAATTTGTGATTAAGTTTCTGCTGCCAAGACAAGAACATAGACACATTGCCAATTACATGGACTTAACACTTATAGAGTGCCTGTACAGGGGAAAGCAGATTAATTGGCCAGCTTTCATCATCCAGATCTTGGAATGAGTTGTAAATGGAACCAAAGCACACGCTATTCCTTATGGATTTATTCTGACAACTGTGCTTGCCTATTTTGCGGTTCCTGTGAAAAAAAGCTGAGATGGCTACTTCTAAGGATTATTTTGGGAAGAACACTTTACTGACATGTGATTATATTGTCAATGTTCCTGAGGATGAGCCTGGTTCATCTAGGAAGCAGCCAGTCAATAGCAAAGTCAGGTCATTCGTGCATGAAGGAGAGATAAAGGATGCGAAGATCCTTCGATTGAATTCTCGCCTTCATGAGTTTGAAGCTAAGCGGGATGCTCTCAGATCTAAACTAGCCAAGGAGAAGGAGAAAAATGAAGGTGTTATTCAACAAATTCTTTCTCTCCTTCAAGCAAAGACCCCAACCTCATCTGCCCCTTCCCAACCTTAGGAATTTCAGAGCTACCAAAACCCCTCTTTGTCCAGTTGTTCTGTTTCTGTTTTTGTTATCTTTGCTCATGGTAGTGACTGCTGTAGTTTTTTTGTATGGTGCTTGACTTGCGTACTAATCAATGAATTCTGCTGTTTTTGTTATTGACTTGTTTCAGTTTCTTATATAGCTTACATTTGTTGGTTTCTTTTGATGATTAATCATGTTTGCACCTGCAGTTGCCTCAATGGCCATGAGTAAGTGTAAACAACTCTGGTAAGTTTATCATTTTGCAACTTTTCAATGATTCCAAGAGGGGGAAGATATGTGCTTTTTCAAAATTTCAAAAGAGATATTTATAATCTAATGAATCTGGTTTCTCCATGATAAATGCTTAAAATCTTACAAAGTGTTTGAAGTTTATACATGGTTAAGCACAGAGTTTGTCATCATAAAAAAGGGGGAATATGTTGACCCAAGTCACTGCATGGTTTTGAAGATTGACAAATGCCTACCCAGTTGAACCATGTCCATCAGGGCAAACATCTCGAACGAACCAATTGGCATAAGAACCGTACATGCACAGGAGATAAACGTGATCTGTGAATTATCCATGAACTAAGATGTTGTCTCCTAATGCGAAAAGGTTGCAAAGTGATAAGGGGTTAGAGTTCGAGTTCAGGAAGGACAGAAATAAAGGAAGGAAATTGAGATAAACACAAACTCTTCCACCAAGGAAGAGCTGCATTATAACTAAACAAGAATATCTTAACTTCTGGCGCTATATAATGTTGAAGTATTCCTACTGAAGAATTATTCGCACACAGACAGAATTGAAGCAAGAACTGAAGGCAAAATTACCAGAGAAATTTTGCAAGCAGAATCCTTGTGCGATACAAAGGTTGCTGACCAGCTAGAAGAACCAGTTCCATCAGTGTGTCTTTCGAGTCTAGTTAGTTGTAGTAGGTGATTTAATATTGTATATTTCTGCTTTACTAGAAGCAACTATAATAGGTACACGTTATTCAAGTTAGAGTTAACTTGATGCTTGTCGCAATTAGCTAGAGGCTAGGTTGCTACAAAGGGATTAGAGTTAGTCCTTAGGTTTACAAAAGAGTTTATTTTGTAAATGCTGTGTGGCTCAGAGTTGTAGTGAAGAGTTTGGGAAAATCCTACTGAGGAGTAGGTCGTGGGTTTTCACCTTTCGAGCCAGGTGTTTTCCACGTAAAAATTCTGTGTTCTTTACTTTTCTGCATTTATTATTCTGCAACAGTACGAGTTGGAACACATAGAAGAACCGAGTCCTTCTATAACGACGGCACTCGAAGATTGGACTCCACACAAATCACCCCTCCTCTTGTGTGATATTGACGTATAAAACATAAATAAGTCTATCCCTCAATTCTTGTCTCGATACCTTGGTCCATTCTCCTTCACTTGTTGTATGCTCTCTTAAATTTCTCATTCTTAGCTGGCTGAAAGCCAAGGCTACCTAGGCTTTACTACTGACCTCCCTAGTGTGAGTACTTCTCAGGGTCAATTTGAGGCCCGTGTGAACTCTGACACACTAGGATATTGGGTCCTTAGTCATTCCTTGAAACTTAAACTACCCCTATCCAACCCTTTTCCTCCTATTATCTGTTGTTTATCTGAGTTGGTTGGTTTAAATGGCGCAAAGCTTGGAAATATGGTTATATGAATCGACTTTGGGCTCTTTTATGGACTCTGGGGTCGTGTGGTGAATATGACTCCTTATTAGAGGTCTGGGTATGCTGTGTGAGAATTACTGAAGGCCTAGATAGTGCTGGGTATTTCATTTGGGCCTGCTGTGGACCTATTGTCATTATTTGTATAACATTTTGTATCTTACTCATTATTGGGCCTGTAATAACTTTGTATAAATGATTGGGGTGTTAGTAAAATGGGAAATGGGTAGATTTTTAATATTTTCATACAAAAAGGGTAGATAATATGCCTATAGGACTTAGTGATTTATTTGCTATATATGCTATTCAATCACTATGTGCACTACTGAAATCATGACATTAGGGGAAGCACACCCACATTGCTTGCTAGCAATCATGAATAAAAAATGCTGCAATTATGTTTACTGCTATGTGCTATTAGAAAATCTGCCTATAGGAACCCATGTCAATGATTTTTCTTTTAATTTGCATCATTCACTAGAAATCATTCCTATAAGATTTCAATTATTCTGTTTGGCGCTGTTCTTCTAGAAAATATGCCTATAAGATTAAGATATGATAATAAAATCAACTCTAAGTACTAACAGAGATCCTGCCTATAGGATTAAGATATGACAATAAAATCATCTCTAAGTACTAACGTTAGAGATCCTGCCTATAGGGTATAATTACTCGCCATAATTTGTTGATGCTAAATCGATCGAACACTGTTTGTGTACGCTACTGTTAGAGAGCATTAACAGTTCTGGGACCTTAGCCCAACATATTTTTCTATCTTTGACTGCGTAGATCACCTAGGCATAGAACCTATAGGTTTAATAACTTGAAACCTGCGATTTCAATAATCAACTTGTAACAACTGTATAATCCTCTCTATGAGCAACATCTCGCATCTGAAACTGCCTGCATGCTTTAATTCAAAGTCACCTAGAAATCATGTCTATAGGGCCTAAAGTTCTTAATTCTGAAACCTCCTAACCTGAATATATGTTTTCGTACTCTCTTTGCTTATTTGATCACTTAGCCTAATCCACATAATTTTAAGTTTGCCGGAATCCACAGTTTTGGACCTCGAGAAGTGCCTAACACCTTCTCTTTGAGGTAACTTGAGCCCTTACCCAATCTTTGGTGGCGTTGACTAGTCAAAACAGAGTTATTTGCACAATAGGTGCCCTAATGCACCTTAAAAATTGTTAGATGGTGACTCCTCTCTTTTAACACCCATTTAAAAGAGTTGTCACATGTCGAAACCCAATTTCACGAGAAAAAGGGGTGCGACAACATGGCGACTCTGCTGGGGACTTACAGTTAGGCTCTTACCATAACGAACTTGACTTATGCGGATTAGTTCTCTTTGTTATAAAACGCGCATTCCTTTTCCATATTTATTTGTTAAATCTTGTTATTAAATGCAGGTCCTTTCCCTGTTATCCTTTAATTGTTTAAATCTATTATAACACACACATCCTTTCCCTTCTCCATCTTTATTTGCTTTAATTGGTTACAACATGAAAATCCCTATCCTCTTTGCCTTTGGTTTCTCTAAATGCTCTTCATTTGTTTAAAGGCTGCTATATCATGTCTCTCCTGTCCCTAATCCCTTGCTTGCTTTATTACATTCCTATATATTCCATGAACTAACTTCTCTCTTTGTCTTTCTTTCATGTCCTTCATGTTTTATCTTAATACTATATTTATTGCTATTACATATTTACTATGCAAATACTTGACAACGTGTTATTATCTTTGCATAAAGCATGCTCCACATCATACTCCACTCGTGCACAATTATCAACATAGAGGCACTTGATGAGTGTCCGCGCTCTTCCAAAATTACCCTTTTAAATCGAAAAGGCTTATTTGCGGTAGACTAGTCGATCAACGGTGCAGTCAATGGCCCGTGCCTTTCCCTCTCTAGTAGTCCAGAGTACCGGTCTAGGCCATTCTAGAAACCTTACTCCAATATCAAATGAACATGCATCATGTCAAACCTAATACGGGTTAGAACGTTGTTAACATGATAGCCTGCTAAGATAAGCCTTGTCCAAAGTCCGGCAGGATTTCCATAATCCCAATGAACACCATCATGTTATGTGCATTACTTGAAGAAAATATGCCAATATGTTTATCATTAGTGTGTAAATAGTCGAATCTGCAGGGGGAGAGGGCTGACCTTATTTGTTTGCAGAAAATGAAGCACGAAGTTCCCCGGTTCGATATGGTCCAAAACATCCCACCCTTGCTACTTGATTGGTAGAAGAATCTCGCACCTAGTGACAAGAATCATGTGAAAAGGGTCCTTGGTAACTTACTGTCCTTATTGGACATCCGGCCGAATAGAGCATTGATTGAGGCCGTCACAATGTTTTGGGATGAGAAAAAGGTTGTCTTCCGCTTTGGTGACATAGAAATGACTCCTCTCCTAGAAGAAATAGGAGGCTTCACTAAGATGCCATGGGATAGTCCAGGTTTATTAGTGCCAAAAAATCGCACCCCCCGCGGTTTCTTGAAAACGCTAGGTTTCACCCCCCGCGGTTTCTTGAAAATGCTAGGTTTCAAGAAAAATGATGAATTGCTTTGCCTGAAGAAGTCATACATCCCATTTGAATTCCTTTATGAACGTTATGGCCACAAAAATTCATATCGCCTTCATCATGATGAACTTTCCATCACTTCCTTGGATTGGACGCACTGTCGAGTTTATTTGTTCATTGTATGCTTCTTGGAGTCTAAATCCAGGCATTTGGAACAACACAAAGTGGATATGGAATCAATCAATGAATTGAGAGAAATTGCTACTAGATCAATAGAAAGATTGGAATATTTGGAGCAAGGGTTAATGGAACTTTAGGAAAAGATGAGGAAAAGACTCTCGGATTGTCAGAACATGGAAGGCAATGAAGGAGAGAATATAGCAAGGGCTTACCTATTGTTGGATATGCGCGACCTGGGGAACCTGATTGATGGTTCCAAAAAAGCCAAGCATGGAGAAGGTCCTTCTGGGGCCAAATAGATTAGGAAACAATGTTTTTACTGCTTTCTTGATTCATTTTAGATTTCGTTGTAATAAGGCAAATGCCATTAGTGACTTTCTCATTATTGTCGTTTTAGTAAGGATTTGATTCATTTTTGCATTAATGAAATGACACAATTATTGGCATCAATTTTCTCCAAGCCTATGTGTCACTTAGGACTACCTCGGGCACAACGAGGTCCCCCAAATTAGGATGCAAATTTATTACATAATTTTTCAAATCATATTCAATTTCACAAACATTCTTTCAATAGTCCTTACTGACTTGGTTACTTTTTGGTCTTTCTTTCTTTTGATTATTCCCATTACCCAAGGTTGGTTCGTGCATACTGGCATCGTCCGTATATCACACTAGATCCAGAGGTCCTCCACCTCCTCCTCCACCAAGTGATCCAAAAGGTAAAAGCAAAGGGAAGGGAATAATGGACAATCTAAGCGGTATCATAAAGGACAATGTAGAGAACGTTGAAATTTTGGATGGTCGGAGTACTCTAGCATAGAGAATTGGTCCTACGTCTGGAATAGAAAACATTGGAGCTATAAGGGGAACTTGAGGAGGTTCGGAACTTGGCAAACTTTTCCCTCACTCTAAATGCCCCTGATATTGACCAACAAAACACAAACGCCCAAAACCCGACACCTCCCCAAAACACACAGAACCAAAATCCACCACCAAATCCTCCCGTGCCACATCAATATGCCACACCTCCTCAGAACCAAAACCCTTCACCAGTACCTGCTCCTCAACAACACCATCACCACCCGACTAAATACCCACAACCCACCACTTACCACACTCCTCAAAATGCACCACAACCTACTTCTGATCCCCAAAACTCAACCAATGACCACCATTCTGCCCAGATTCCCGGAGTCCACCAAAGCAATACCATATATGTGGAAACTTTAACCTATACCCTACAGAAGACCCTATATATACCAGAATCTACCGAGAAGGACATGCTCATCAAGAACATGGTGGAAGAACTCAAGAATTCCACTGGTAGAGTTCAGAGTGTCGAAGGTGCCAAGGGCATCGAGGATTTAAATTACGAGGATTTGTGTATTCAACCAGATGTAGAACTACCAGAGGGTGAAAAACCTCCCAAGTTAGAAATGTTTGACGGAACTGGTGATCCGAAAGTGAATCTAAGAACATATTGTGGCAAACTTGTAGGGGTTGGAAAAGATGAACAAATTTGTATGAAGCTGTTTATGAGAAGCCTCACTGGAGATGCTTTGTCTTGGTACATCAGCCAGAACCCGAAGAAGTTTTTTAATTGGGTGAGCATGGCATCATATTTCATGGATCGATTCAGGTTCAACACAGAGAATGTACCAGGCGTTTTCTACATTCAGAATCTCAAGAAGAAACCAACGAAAACCTTTCATGAGTATGCTACTCGATGGAGGTATGAAGCCGTGAAAGTAAGGTCGAAACTTGAGGAAGAACAAATGAATAAGTTCTTCGTCAGAGCTCAAGACCCGCAAATACTACGAAAGATTGATAGTTATTGAAAACCATAAATTTTCTGACATCCTCAAGCTAGGAGAAAGAATATAAGAAGGGATCAAAAGCGGAATGGTAACAAACTTCGAAGCACTCCAAGACACAAATAAAGCTTTACAGTCAGGAGATATCTCCAAGAAGAAAGAAGTAGGTGCAGTAATGGTAGCCCAAGGTCCAAAGTCTCCCCTTACATACCAAACACCTCCACCCACATATCAACCTTCACCTCCTAGATACCAACAACCTGCCTCTATCTATCACACTTATAACACTCAACCCGCATATTACCACTCACCACCAACCCGTAAAAATTACCAAAAACCAAGACCAAATTTCGACCGTAGACCACCCAGACAATACACTCTGATTGCTGAACCTATATACTAACTATGTAATGACCCAACCGGTCGTTTTAAGCTCTAGCGCGCTGTTCAGCAATTTTAAGTCTTGAGAAGCTCCATTTCAGGTATTATGACTTGTAGGTGTGGTCGGAATTGAATTTTGGAAAGTTTAGAGTTGATTTGGAAAGAAAATTCTCATTTCAGAAGCCTTAAGTTGGAAGAATCAACTAAGATTGGAATTTTGAGTAAACCACCTCCGAATCAGGATTTGAAGGTTCCAACAGGTTCATATGATGATTTCGTACATGGGCGTATGTCCGGATCGGGTTTTGGATAAACCTGGAGCGTTTCGACATATATTGTGGAAGTCAGCATTTTTGAAGGAATTTCCTAAGTTAGTCTTAAAGCGCACTTCAGTGATATTGATGTCCGTTTGGGATTCCGAGTCTAGGAATAGCTTCGTATGGTGATTCTGGAGTTGGGAGCGTGATCGTAATGGAATTCGAATGTCTGCAGGTCATTTTGAAGTCATTTGGCTAAAGATAAAAATTTGAAGGTTTTTGAGAAATTCGACTAGAAGTGGAAGTTTTGATATCGGGGTCGGAATGCGATTCCGGAAGTTGGAGCAGGTCCGTAATGTTGAATATGACTTGTGTGCAAATTTGGGGTCAATCGAACATGATTTGACAGGTTTCGGCATCGGATGTAGAAGTTGGAAATTTCTAAGTTCATAAAGTTGGGATTTGGGTGCGATTTGTGGTTTCGATATTGTTTGATGTGGTTTGAGGCCTTGAGCAAGTCCGCATTATGTTTTGGAATAGGTTGGTATAATTGGACAGGGTCCCGGGGGCCTCGGGTGGATTCCAGGTGATTAACGGATCAAGTTGAGAGTTTGAAGAAGGCTAGAATTTGCTGTCATCTGGCCGCAGGTGCGGCTATGGCAGTGCAGGTGCGAAGGATTGATGGTCCGGCTAGGAGCACAAGTGCGGTGGTATTTCTGCACCTACGAGGTCACAGATGCGGGTTATTGGGCCCAGGTGAGAAGTTGGCTCGAGTTGAGGAAAGCCGCAGGTGCAGATGTTTGGTCCAACCTGCGGAATCGCATGTGCGAGTGTTGGATCGCAGGTGCGAAAAATGGCCTGGGCAGAATGTTTTAAAACCGAGAATTTGTAACCATTTCTTCATTTCTTCTTTGGTTTGGTCTATTTTGGAGGAGCTTCAAGAGATGATTTCTTCATGCAATGTCAAGGTTAGTAATTTCTTCATGTTTTTAAAGTTAAATACAAGTATATGCATGGAATTAGACATGGAAATTGGTAGGAAATTGGGAAATCTTAAAGAAACATAGAAAATGGAAATTTGGATTTTTAGCCACGAATTTGAGCATGGAATGTAGAGTAAATTGTATATTTGAACTAGTGGAGCTATGGGTGGATTATATCTCTGAGAAATTTTGGATTCTGGGCACGTGGGTCCGAGGGCATTTTGGTTATTTCATCGAGCGGAGTCTGGAAAGTATATAATTTGAATTTGTTGCAAGTATAAGGATGAATTTTCATTGCTTTGCCCGTTATTTGGTAGTTTTGGGGCGTTGTGCATCCATGGAAGTCGTCAGAAGGGCTTGGAAGCCGGTTATGGGATTTCTGAGCGAGGTAAGTCACCTTTCTAACTTTGTGAAGGAGAATTGTCGCCCTAGGTGAATTAATTAAGTATGTGCTATTATCTTCGGGGGCTACGTACGCACGAGGTGACGGGAGTCCGTGCGTAGCTACTATTATGCCATGTCCCGGTAGTCTAGGGCCCACTAGCATGCCTTACGTGTTGTACATGTGATCCTGCCCCTAATATTAGGCTGTAAATGCTATCGAATCAGTAATTGTTTTCCTAAGAAGACTAGAGTGTGCCTTTCATAATCATTTAGAAAGAAAATTGACTCCTCCGTGGATAATTGTATACCTGATAGGGTTATGTTATGGAATATTATTAAACTTGGCATCTGAGTTTCAAAACAAAGATTTAAAAAGCTATACTTCATGTTCCTTTAAGAAGAATTTTACCACTTTCCTGAGAAAAACTGCTTCTTGATAAAAATGCGGATTTTTATGTGAATACGTGTAACTTTGGGTGCCTGAGTCGCATGTATGATTCGCGAGCAGGATGAATCTGTATTTATGTATATTTATATGGGGACCCGAGTTGCAGGTATGATTCGCGAGCGGGGTAGCCCTAGTATTATGTATAACCGCGTCGCATAATCGATTCGCGAGCGGGGCAGATGGATGCATCTATGGTTCGGGCCGTTCGACCCTCGGCACCGCACAATTATTATTGTTGGTCCGTGATGTTCGACCCTCGGCATTGCTTGCGCATGATATTTACTGCGTATTTGCTGTGATTTTGCCTGATTACTGGCATGAGATTTTAAGATGTCAACTGAAATGACAGAGATTTAAAGTTATTAAAGATTTTTGGAAGAAGTTGTTCCTTCCGGTTGATTATTTGTTATTTGATCAAATCACCCATGTTGATTAATTGATATTAATACGATGAAGATTTAAAGTGTTAAAAGTGGAAAGAGTTGATATTATTTATTCCCGATTTTTAATAAATTGCCTATGATAATCATGCTTAGTGTCACACTTGAATATTCTAAATTGACCTTTAGCAAGTGTCTAATCTGACCTCTCGTCATTACCTCTCTGAGGTTAGGCGGGTGACTTACTGAGTACACATTATTTTCGTACTCATGCTGCACTTGCTGTGCATTTTTATTGCACAAGTACTTTCATAGCGATGTGGAGGAATTGGAGACTTAGGCGAGCTGCATCATCCGGAGGCGATCCACAGCTGACAGAGTCTCCCTCATACTGTATTACATTATTTTTAATTTCCTTGTCCACTTGTATTTCGGACAAGTTTTGTAGAAATTGTAAAATTCTTAGAAATTGCTCATGTACTTGTGACACCGGGTTCTGGGATGTGTTGGGATATATTTGCTAAAAATGGAATATTCAAACCATTGTATTTACTTAACAGATTTTATTTAGTTAATATGCAATAAAGTGAAAGGAAATGCTTTTCATAAATGCTAAAACCGGAAATTTATTTCAATTTAATTAATGATTGGCTTGCCTGACAATGATGTCCGACGCCATCATGACCTTATGGATTTTGGGTCGTGACAACATGGTATCAGAGCACTAGGTTCTCTTAGGTCTCACGAGTCATGAGCAAATCTAGTAGTCTCGCGGATCCGTACGGAGACGTCTGTACTTATCTTCGAGAGGCTACAAGGCTGTTAGGAGTACTTCCCTTTTTGATGTCCTCATCATGCGATTTGATTCCTTTAAGGCTTATACCTAAGTTTATTCTTACTCAATCTTACGCGTCGCGAAACGCTTGCTATGAATCAGGAATTTAAGGAATTGAAATGGTGCCATGGGTGCGGTGCGGGATATTTCTCCTTGCAAAGTTGATTGGGGCTATTGTCATTGCCCTATGGAAGGATAATATGTTGTTTCAGCTCAGTAACTGTGTTTCTGAGACCATTAAGGTTATGCTCAGGTTATGATGGTGTTTACAATTGGTTATCGCGCGATGTTGATATGATGATAGAATGCTTGCCCGTATGTTGGGGGTGATGAATGGTTTGAAGGGAGATCTTCTCAAAAGTGTGATTTCGAGATTTCGGTATTTTAGTTCGGACATATGAAAGGCATTTGGGTTATGAATGGTCCGGTTGGGGTTGATAAAGTAGTTAGATTTGGTGTCTTCAAGTGAGGTTGGATATGCACCTGTGACATGAAGTCGTCGTCCTTGATCGAATGGAATGTGTTAAGTTCGTCAGTGCCATGGTTTCTTCGGGTGCATGGGGCCAGAGTATTGTTAAGAAGTATTGAAGAATGTGGTTTGTAGGTCTCTGTGAGGGGTTCTAGTGGCTATTCGGTAGGAGGTAGAATGTGTGAATGATGCTAGAGAATTTGAGTATTTAGGGAGTGCTAACAAGAGGATTTGGAAGAATTGGATGGATTGGTTGAGCAAGATCGTGTTATCAAAGGAGAAAGGATCTCAACAGGGTCTAGAGTGGTGCAAGGAGTAGCTTCGGGATAAGTGGGGGAGTCCCACCATCTGCAGTTGGGTTGCAGGATTGTGTTATCATAGGGTTGCGGATTGTCAGCGTGTTGGCAAGTTATTACAGCTAAGGGAAAGGAGTAAAATGGTGACTGTGCGTGGGATTTGATGAATGTGTGCAAGAGTTGTCCCTGTCGGGCCAGGGTTATGCTTTGGAAGATTCAGAATTTTGCTTAAGGCATAGGTGAGTTGTCAGGATAGTGACTCGGTCACGTGTTTCCTTGAAAGGGGTGTTCATGTGCTAGAACAACCTTGGAGTTGATTGTATTTTGGTCCAGTCAGAGTAGGTGACTCTCAATAGCAGTCCTAGTGAGTTCAAAAGTTAAGAATGCGGCGTTTAAAGGTTTCAGGTAGCAGTATGATCGAGAATCGAGCTTTTGCAGAGTAATTTCTGAGAAAAAGGGAGATGGTTGAAATGTTCTATGATATGTTTCAGCGTGAAGGATAGTATTGGAGGAGTGAGAGAAATAAACTCCGGATTGTAGAAAGATTATCAGGAGGGTATGAGATGGGTTTCGGGATTTAAGCAGCATAGTCTCGTGAATCAAGGTCACTCGGGATGAGTGAGGGTTGAGTTTGCTATGAGTTGAAAGAAGTTGCTATTATTCCTGAAGCAATTGAAGATGATTAAAATAAGATAGAATGATTAGCCATGGTTGAAATGGCACATTTACGGAAGCGATCAGTTCCTTCGATGTGATTAAGTTATGCATGTGGATTGTGCCGGTGTGTGCGGGGCTTGTCTGCTGTCGTAATAGATTTCATGTGGCAGCATTTGAGTGCTATGGCCTGTCAGGTGTAGGCGGATCCCGGAGGGGTTATGGTGGTATGGACTAATACTTAAGGATTTGCATGTTGGGTGATTGTGGGAATTCACTCGTGTGTTGATATGGTACTCTTGAATTGAGTTAAGTAAAAGGTTTCTATATGATGAAGTGTTCACCCTATTGGTGGTTCAGAAGTTATGACGTTATTCTTGCGCTACCTCCTATTGGCATGTTAGGTGTGGTAGGCAGTATGTAACTGGGAGTGAGAATCGAGATTTTGATTCGGTGTTGACAAGGATGTCATGAGCTCGTATGAGTAAGAAAAAGAGTGATTTGAAAGTTCAGAGTAAGCTGGTGTTATCTTCAGTGTCACTTTAGATCGATATTCAGGGAAGGAGGCTTTGTACCCTGGTCATGGGTTCTTGATGTGTTGTGCAGTATTTGTGTGGTCGGGGATGCGGATGTGTAGATTTGTTACCTGGTGTGGAAAGTCGTGGGAGCGTAACCACGAGGAGATCGTATAAGTGTGACACGTAGTCACTTAATGGATTGAAGATTTGGACTGAGTATAAAGAAGTGCAATATTGCTTATTTGAGAATTTAGGCCTGGAAGGCATTCAGTTCATTTAGTTGTGGATTGTGGGGTGTTTGTCCCGACTATGATGGTTGTTCTTGCGTATTATGAGAGGAAGTGGGTTAATATGGACCTAGGTAAAGCTATAAGCTTAGTTTGGTGTGACCAAGGTAGACTGGATGTTTGTGGATGGGTTTAAATATGATTATGGGCTCTGTATGAGCCAGGCATGTTCATTTCGGTAGAGCGCTTTTCATGGAAAGGTATTAGAACAACGGATGTTGTTCTGTCATTGTCAAATTCAGGTAATATTGATTTTTCCGTGTAAGTTGTGAAACGGTTTGATAATTTCATATGTATTGAGGTCCCGCGTAGTGGTGATGTTATGTGAGCAGGATAACTCTTGAGATCCAGAGTGTGTGTATATATATATATATCGCACCTCATTTGTGCTTGAGTTTTGTAGCCTATGACTTTATCAGTCTCCCCAGGGTGGTATTATGCACTTAGCGTGCTTATGATAGATATTCGGTAATGTGTAATAATGAGCAATTCAGCTCCGTACATATTCCCTTATGTGAGTTTTATGAAGGGATCGGGTGGCACACCGCCACGAGTATGTTATTTGGATCGGGTTGCACGCCGCAACAGTGTGATGATGAGAAGGGTTAATATATATTTATTTTTCTTATGTTTTACTTCCTATTTTCTGAGAAAAGTTCATATTAGTTGCGTGAGTTGAATAGTCCCTTCCTGAGTCATTTCTTATATATCATGTTCGAGTTATGGCCTGTCGGTGCGATGTGGTATCATGTGAGGTTGTTGGTCATGTTTGGGGTGATTTGTTGTCTGAGCAGTTCACACTGGGTGAGACGAGATTATCGGATTAGGGATAAGTGCGATAAGGTTATGTGAAGTGTATATTAAAGAGCAAATACCACTATTCATGTTCGTAATGAGGTGATGATTCTAGTCAAGATGAGATATTCAATGATTTGTTAACTCTGCAGTTGGGTATGAATTTCTGCACATCTCCTCCTTTGGTGTGGTATCGCCAGCATTATAGCAGGATATATATATGTTATGAGGTGCCTTGGGAGCATCAGATTCATGGAAATTTTGGGCTATTAAGGTTCAGGGAACGTCATTGTGGTTAGATAATGAATTTTGCGGTGCATGGTGCTAATTCAGCAAAGGTATGCAGTCATGTTCTGGTATATCGTGTGGTAGTTGATACGGTGTTTATACATTGGAACTAGTCCTGACAGAGAAATTTCAAGTGTTGGAACTAGATATTGAGCTTATTGTACGGATAAAGAAGAAATCTTCAGGTTTGATCAAGCTAATGTACTCATCTGGGTTGTGGTAGCAGGGGAGGTGCTCGAGGTGTTAAAAAGTGATTTCAGATAACCCCAGAGCATTTCTTATCACGTTCAAGGACGAACATCGGTTTAAGTGGGGGAGAATGTAACGACCCGATCGGTCGTTTTGAGCTCTAGCGCGTCGTTCAGCGGTTTGAAGTCGTGAACAACTCCATTTCAGGTATTATGACTTGTAGGTATGGTCGGAATTGAATTTCAGAAAGTTTAGAGTTGATTTGGAAAGAAAATTCTCATTTCAGAAGCCTTAAGTTGGAAGAGTCAACTAAGATTAAAATTTTGAGTAAACGACCTCCGAATCAGGATTTGAAGTTTCCAGCAGGTTCGTATGATGATTTCGATCTTGGGCGTATGTCCGGATCGGGTTTTAGATAACTCGGGAGTGTTTCGGCGTATATTGTGGAAGTCAGCATTTTTGAAAGAATTTCCTAAGTTTGGCTTGAAGCGCAGTTCAGTGATATTGATGTCCGTTTGTGATTCCGAGTCTGGAATAGCTTCGTATGGTGATTCTGGAGTTGGGAGTGCGATCGAAAGTGAATTCGGATGTCCGGAAGTCATTTGAAGTCATTTGGCTAAAGATAAAAATTTGAAGATTTTTGAGAAATCCGACCGGAAGTGGAAGTTTTGATATCGGGGTCGGAATGCGATTCCGATAGTTGGAGCAGGTCCGTAATGTCGAATATGACTTGTGTGCAAATTTGGGGTCAATCAGACGTGTTTTGACAGGTTTCGACAACAGATGTAGAAGTTGGAAATTTCTAAGTTCATAAAGTTGGGATTTGGGTGCGATTCGTGGTTTCGATGTTGTTTGATGCGATTTGAGGCCTCGAGCAAGTCCGCATTATGTTTTGGAACAAGTTGGTATAATTGGACAGGGTCCCGGGGGCCTCGGGTGGATTTCGGGTGGTTAACGGATCAAGTTGAGAGTTTGAAGAAGCCTGGAATTTGCTGTCATCTTGTGTGACCGCACCTGCGAGGATATGGCCGCAGGTGTGGAGCCGCAGGTACGAAGGATTGATGGTCCGGTTGGGAGCGCATGTGCGATGGTATTTCCACACCGCGAGGTCGCAGATGCGGGTTATGGGGCGCAGGTGCGAAGTTGGCTCGAGTTGAGGAAAGCCGCAGGTGCGGAGGTTTGGTCGGACCTGCGGAATCGCAGGTGCGAGTGTTAGATCGCAGGTGCGAAAAATGGCCTGGGCAGAATGTTTTAAAACCGAGAATTTGTGGCCATTTCTTCATTTATTCTTTGGTTTGGTCAATTTTGGAGGAGCTTCAAGAGAGGATTTCTTCATGCAATGTCAAGGTTAGTAATTTCTTCATGTTTTTAAAGTTAAATACAAGTATATGCATGGAATTAGACATGGAAATTGGGAAATCTTAAAGAAACCTAGAAAATAGAAATTTGGATTTTTAGCCATGAATTTGAGCATGGAATGTAGAGTAAATTGTATATTTGAAATAGTGGAGCTATGGGTGGATTATATCTCCGAGAAATTTCGAATTCCGGACACGTGGGCCCGAGGGCAGTTTGATCATTTCACCGAGCGGAGTTGGGAAAGTATATAATTTGAATTTGTTGCAAGTATTAGGATGAATTTTTATTGCTTTGCCCGTTATTTGGTAGTTTTGGGGCGTTGTGCATCCATGGAATTCGTCGGAAGGGCTTGGAAGCCGGTTATGGGATTTCGGAGCAAGGTAAGTCTCCTTTCTAACTTTGTGAGGGGGAATTGTCCCCCCTAGGTGAATTAATTAAGTATGTGCTATTATCTTCGAGGGCTACGTAATCACGAGGTGATGGGAGAGAAAAAGGGGCGCGATAATCTTAACTTTGTTTATCTGCTTTGACTAGAGTGTCTTGATAATCCCATCTTGACTGAGTTATGTGCCAGGTATGTGTGAGGTTTTGTGTTATTCTGTGTATTGCATTTGATGTCTAGAGCTTGTCCTGTGTGTTTCCAAAGCAAAATAGTAGTTGTATTCAGTCTTAGAAATGATATAGGCATTTCTTTGTTTAGCCAGTTATATGATTTTACCCACCTAATTATTATGCATAATATTTAACCCCTTTGAGCTTGTAATCTTGTTTCTTTGGACACCACATTACAAGTCTTACCATTTGTTCGAATTGACCATCTATTTGAACCTTGTACCTATCGTGAGCACTTGAATTTGGTATGAACTTTGTAAAAGTTGAAGTGTAGGGTGGGTGGTTTGGCTTTTGAGTGGAACTAATGAAATAAGGAGAAAGGTTCATTTTATTGAAAAAGGAAGAGCCACTTGAATTGAAAGAGAAAAGAAAAAAATGTCGTATTGTTGTGCAAAATAGTTCTCGATAGTGGTAGCTCTTGATGTATTTGTGCTTAAAGAAGTAGGGATTTAATGTATATTGATGTGAAGGTGGAGTTATGGTTTTACATAAGTGTGGGGTTTTGAACAATGAAATGTATCTATTAAAGTACCTAAGGAGGTGTAGTCACTCTTATATCTAAATGTATCCTCTCGTCCTGCAGCCTACATTACAACCAAGTAAAGTCCTACTTGATCCTTGACTGAATGGGCTCAATTAGTTGAGTACTACACTATGGGAAATCTTATGTTACTTCTTTTGCGGCATATGAATGTTGTTTCTTAGAGTGCGAGAATTCTTTCTATCTTGAGTTCCTAATTGTCTTAATTTCTATTTTGCATGGAATTACTCTCTATTGTTGTGTGAGGGAACTTAATTCATGAAGGAAAGATAATTCTTGACCTCTGTGTTATAGTAAGTGAGCAGGGTATAAATAATGCGTGGTGCTTTTGAGTCAAATTTTAAGGCTAGGATGTTACGGTATTGTACTTAGTTTGTTTTAAATATTCTTGGTGTGATGAGTTATGAGAGTTGTTGAAAAATGTCGTGTTTATATAAAGTGTGGTTTGATTGCTCGAGGACAAGAAATTTCTTAAGTGTGGGGTGTTGATGGTAGGCTATAATTGCGTATTTTAGTCATTTATTGCACTCTAATTTACTACACTTTATTTGTGTTTGAGATTTAATTGGTAGTGTTTTGTACTTATTTTGTGTTTTATGCCTTGTACAAGTGATTCCGAGCTATGTAGATGTCGTGAGATGAATTTGAGTGATTTGGAGCTTTGAAGTCTGAGTAAAATCCCAAAGGATCAATCCGGGATCGTGTTCGGGGGTCGAGGACCAAGTCTGGACGTCAAAAATCAAAGTTTGGTCCGTACTACGAGAATTTCCCACTACCGCGATGCGTGGGGAACCCCGCTTGTGTAATCCTTTGCTGCATGTCATAAATTAGCTCTCTGGATTTCCCCACTAAAGCCCCACATGGTGCGTTGTCCCATGCAGCGCGCCTGTGTAATTTTTACAGCGTAAATGTCCTATTTCGACTTAGAAAAGGTGACTTTGTCTGGGCCCGACCTTACTTGGTATAAATACATGGAAAAACATATTTTCTGAACTTTTGATACATATTCGACCTAAGAAAAATAAGTAGGAGTTGAAGAACACGAGCACAAGGATTTCGTCATTCCTTCCTTGCTCAAGACGCGAGTTTGGATTGAATTTATGTTTTCCTCTACTTAACTTTATTTGTGATGAATTGCTCCATATCTATGGAGTAGTTCCCTTTAGGGTTTAATGTATTTGGTGTATTGATGATTGTTTGTGTATTATAACTCTAGTTTTATGTATTGAATAATTTTTGGATGATTTAATTGTTGCATCTATATTCACTTGTTCATGCAATCGAGAGAGGCATAACTTGTGATATCTTTGCATTATATTATTAGTTGAGTTCATTAATTCTTGTTAGTAATCGAAAGAGGCTAGTTGAATCATTGATTAACCCTAGTTAGGAGAATAATCAAGAGAGGTTCTCCTAAAGACCAATTCACTATGCATTTTTTTATATTTTCACGTTCTTAAATTGGTTCATCTCGGGAGGTTAAGACTTAATCGGTAGAGGAGTTTTTGCTGAATGCTTGAACTTATAAGTGAGTGAATTCGAGAGAATCGCTTGAAAATTAGAAGTGAATTATCTAGAGTTAGATCCCAACCAATTATCTTGAACCTATTCTATCAACCCCTATTTTCTCCCACTGATAACTTCCTTGCTTATCTTTGTTTCGACTGTCATTAGTAAATAGCTTTAGACTCTTAGTTAACTTTAGTTAGAAATCATAGAAATCTCAAGTGTTAATCATATTGGATAGCAATCAAGCTAGAAACTATAAGAATACTGTTTAAATTCAATCCCTGTGGATACGATATTATACTATACTATATTTTATTAGCGAGGAGAATTTAAGTGTGTGTTTTGTGCTCGTCAGGAAAATGGGTCAACATATTTCATGCTTCTATGATCTCGCCATGTCAAATTGTGCACAAAATTGCAAAACCTAGATAGAAAAAAATTGACTTGTACGTAACTTCTGAATTTTGCGCCCGCACTTAAATTTGTGCGGTACGCATACGTGGAATTTAAGGCAAGATAGTGAAGAACTCATCCTGTGGCCGTGAGTTAAAATGTGCGGACCGCAAAATTATCATCACGGTCGTAGAACAGTCCATTTACTGTCATCAGAGAGTCCATACTTTTTGACCCCAATGTGCGGCCAAATTTCTAATTGTGCGGACCGCAGAAATCATGTTGCGGCCGCACATAAACCATTTTTATATCATCAGAGAGCTAGCATCTTTTGGGTTTCAGAGGTGTGGCCGCAAGTGAAATTGTGTAGACCGCACTTCACTTTTGCGGCTGCACAACAAAATCATGCGGTCCACAAGTCCTCGTTTGCGGGCGCGAGAAAAATTGCACGGATCGCAGATAATTTCCCTACAAGCATGTTCTAACTATGTACCCTCACTGTGTCTTCTAGTTTATAGCTTACTTGCATATCTCCTGTGTATGTCTGAACATTGAACTGCAACAAATAATTGCCTTTACTTAATACAGACAATGGTTCAATCTAAAGGACGCGATGACACATCTAAAGAAAGATACCAGCTTAGGGACGATCCATACCTATCTCATAGCACTTATAAAGGGTCCGAGAGTGCTAATCAAGATTCTAAGCCGTCGGCTACACCAGTCCTTGATGTGTAGGATGCACCAGTTCAAGATATCCCCAATGATGGCAGAGGGGGAGATGCTGCAACTGTCGGCCTTGAAAGCTCGAATAAGAAAGAGGTTTGGGAGGACCAATTTTTTAGCTTGGATGCCTTCACCAGCTTTCGTACCTGGTGGCCAACGAGGTCGCTAACCCTTGAGCGAAAGTTTCTATTGAAAGATTTAGAGAAGTACAATCCAGCTGTTTTGAGGCAATTAAGGGAGTGTAAAGGGTGGATGTGGTTCACTCAGAGTGTAGTAGATGCAAAAGAGTACCTTGTCCGGGAATTCTACGCCAATATGGCGCATATCAAAAAGGGGGCAAAGGTGACCAAAGTGCATAACCTCAAAGTAAGGTTTGATCAGCATACACTTAACACGTACTTGGGTTTCAATGATGTTGAGCTGAAGGAGTATTTGGAGAAGTGTGAACTAGGAGACGCAGTCTGACCTTGGTTATCAGAGATTCTAGTAGCACTAGGGCCACCATTTCCATGGATTGCCGTTGGGGTACCTATCCACCGGAACACTCTGAGTTTTTAGGCGAAGGGGTGGCAAACCTTTGTCTGCAGTTGACTAGACCCAAGCCAAAATGATACTCACCTTTCAATTCCTTGGGTAGTTATGGTTGCTTCTATTATGGCCGAGTACCCTATCAATGTGAGTGTCGTGATGTCGTTCAACATCTCAGTGATTGCTCGGCAAGGTGAATCGTCATACCTGTATCCCAACACTATTACAGAATATCTCACAGATGCAAGGGTAAAGCCGAAGGATTATGACACAACGGTGAGGCTGAAGAAGCCTTTTACTTGGAATTATTGATAGATGCGAACAATCCGAAGAAGAAAGTTCATCATCCTACCACCACGGGCGAGTCTGATGAGCCAGCTATGGCACCTGAGATAGTTGATGTTCCATCCACTTCAGCTGAGCCTTCCTCCAGTGCAGCAGCTATGCCTCTGTCCTCCTCCACAACCCATAATGCAGATCCTACCACAGCTCCCACCTCTACTTTGAAGCCAGTGCCCATGCCTCCTCATCCACTATTTGCACTGTGAATCTCCCAAACATTAGCGAGTCTCAACATCTGGATGCAGATAGCCATTGTAAAGCTGTCTGATTTGTCCAGTACTGTTGCGCTACTGTCCACCTCACAGGCATAACAGGTTCCTTCTGACCTTGATGTGACGTTAAAGAAAATTCTGGAGAGCCAGAATACTATTATGGACACCTAGGTACAAAATGGGCCGGTGATTGAAGAGCTGGGAAAGGAAGTAATAAGATGAGAATGTCCCAGGCCAGCGAAAATTCAGTGGACAAGCTCTAGAGACAGGTGATCAGGCTTTCTAGAGATTGAGATCTCCCCTTTGACATGCTCCTTGACCACACCATCACGCCCTAGATCCTGCAGCACCATCTGCACCGGTGGCACCAGCTGGCTAGTCTGAAGAGCCAGACCTTGCTGACGACACTGCTGAGGCAGTGCGTAGATATTCACCAATCCAGCTACACCTAGAGTTGAGGATGATGAGATTCAGTTGGTTAATCCTGAGGGTGATGACATTGCTGAGGACACAGAGGTGTCCAAGGAGCCATAGGAAGTTTTCTTCACTCTTCTCTCTTTTGCTCTTATTTTTCTAAGCATTGAGGACAATGTATACTTTTATTTGGGGGGTGGGGATGGAGTTTATTTGATACATTTGGTACTTTGATACATTTGGACTGTAATAATTTGATGATATTCTCTCTTTTCCTATTTGCATGTATATATCCTGTCTCTCTTACTATGTATATTCATTCCATCCTTAGTTGTTTTGTTCATTAGCTTCTTTATCTTTGTTTTTGATTATTGGATTATTTTTATACTTTAGTAGTTAATAAGACTTTGGTTTTCTTAATGCCACGGTTCTTTCCAAAGGTAGTTTTTGTGTGAACCGGGTGACTTGTCCTAATGATGGATGGCGTGACAACCTTCTTAAGGGAATGAGTCCATTTTTATGTTTAGGTAATAATAGTAGTAGTAATAAATAAAAAAACTTAATTAACTCATGCTCGAAGAGTCAACCATGCTTCAATTGGCACCAACACACTGATCTGCGCGCTTATGGTTAGAAACAAGGTTTTTGAAAGAAATAGCTCCAGTTAGTGACTTTGTGACTCTTGTATTGACTTTGTCAATCATCGAATGGTTTAATTGGACCATAGTGATCTTTAAACATAAATGTGGTCGATGTGGTCCCTTGACTCTGTCCTCTTTTACAATCCGGTTGCGTGAGGGGTGAGATGAATTGTTCCTAGTCCAAGTATCCGTGCGAAGGGTCTAGAACTTACCCCGAACGTGTTTCAAGGAAAAATCCTATTTTTTGATTGGTTTGAAATGTGATTGTAGGATCTCCTTGGCCCGTTTGAGTTTTCTATTGCCATCCGATGTCATTATCCCTATTCAACCCCTTTGAGCCTCTAGCCTTTCTCATTTGATAACCATGTTACAAGCCTTTATTCGTTTTGTCGTGACCCTCTCTTAGCACCCGATCTTTCATTAACACTTTTATGAAATAAATGGCTTAAAATGTAAGTTTGGGGGAGAGATGAGGAACTTGAAAAAGGTATCAAGGAAAAAAAAGATAAAAAAAATGATCTCTATGAGAAGAGAAGACAAGAAAAGAAAAGAGCAAAAAGAAAACTGCAAAAAGTGAATAAGTGGAAGGGTTGAATGGATTCAAAAAGAGGTAATGATCCCAAACAGGTAGAAATCAAAAATGGAGAAAAATAATGAAATGATTAAGAAAGAGTGATGCTAAGTTTCTCTAGTCCCCAATGAAAAGAAAGTACCTCTAAGAATTGGCAAAGTGTGGGCCGAGAAGCGAAAGATGGAGTGCTTAAGGAAAGGTGTAACCACTTACACATACATTATCCTACCCTAACCCAAAAGCCTTCATTACATTCTGAAATAAGTAATACTTTGATTCAAACCGAGTGAGCTTACATTAGTGGCGATCTACATGAGGGGAAAACCTATGGTACTTGAAGCTGTACTTGTGACATTCTCTTGAGATATATGGGTGAACCTTTCATAAATCTTTGGATTGAGTGCTAAATTTCATTAGTGAGCTAGGAAAATGGAAAGTATAGGAGGAAGAGTTTGGAGTCCACCATGACCTACATGATAGAGCAAGAGTCTTTGATGAGTAAAGTTCATGCTTGAATCTCAAATGTCACATTAGAACTATATGTGCATGAATGTTTAACTTGTCGCCTTGTTGATAATACATGAGTAGTGTGGGTAATTGTTGGTCCAACTGATGTGTGGTTTGCTTACCTTTGACTCACTAAAATGACCCTTAACTTTTGGAGGTGGAACTACTTTATTTGCTTGAGGACAATCAAAGATTTAAGTTTGGGAGAGTTGATAAGTGGGGATTTTGAACACTTATTAGCACCTTTTAGCTTTTGTTTTAGTCCGAAAGTATTGAATTGTATTTCTTAAACTAATGAAATTATGAAAATTGCAGTAATGCTGGAAGTTTGGTCTACTATAATGCCACAGAAGAAAGTGTGGACCGAAGAATTCCAGCTGCGGTCGCAAACCATGAAGCAAAATTTAATATAACTTTCAGCAATATGCAGATTACACATGAATTGTGCGGCTACAGAACCGGCTTTTACTGACAAAGATGCGAAGTTCAGAGAATATGTGAGAAGACCAAGTCCTGAAGCCTTTGTGAAGTGCGGACTACACAAGAATTGTGCGGCTATAGAAGTTTGCCTCGCGGCCGCAGTCCATAAATGTGCGATCACAGAAACCTCCTTCCTACCAACTAAAGAAATCTGCGGACTGCACATGGAATTATGCAGCCGCAAAACCTCCCAAGGGGAATTTTTGTACGTGATTTTTAGCTTTGTTTAAATAGAAAAGTTCCACAAAATTAGGTCAAGTTTGAGCCAGTGTTTTAAAAGGCGTTTTCGGGGCGAGGCGCACCAAAAACACCCCGAGGCGATATTGTGGAACGAAAGTCTCAAGAAGCGTATGCCCCGCAATTCGGGGCATATGCCCAGAAATTCGGGGCGTATGCCCAGGCGTTTGAGGCGCATATTTTTAGTGAAGCATAAGCCCCAGAGGATTTTTCAAATTAAAACAAAATTGTTGAATAAGTCCATATAATACCCAAATTCTCAAAATTCAGCTTGGTAACTACTCAAAAGTTTTAAAAAGGAACTGAAATGCATCAAAATTTAAAAGTCAAGACCCTTTTTATTGGTTGAAGCCCTAATTCATGGTCTTTCCCAATTCTTTATATTGTCCACTAGTTTGCTAATATCCCCCAAAAGCAATGAATATTTAATTTTTTTTACAAATACAAAGAGAACTCCATTCTCCTTCATAGCATAAGTTCAAAGTTCAAACTGCAGGTTAGTCATCCTTTTTGGTCCTCCATGTAGAAAATTTTAGTCTTTTCGACTCAATTTACTTGTTCTTCTAAGTAGCGTATAATAGATTATTTTGACTAGTTTTTGGCGGGGATAGATTATATATATATATATATAT
>ML408589.1:12248-43255 GCA_005239525.1 Nicotiana knightiana | reverse complement strand
TTTCATCATATGCCGAAGTATGCTTTTATAATCAAACCATAACAAGTTGGTTTGGTTATAGCTGCTTGTTTTGGTTATGAAAGATTCTTTTAGTTTTGGATCTGGTTATGGCCACTTTGATGTAGTAGATGGATTTTATGTCAGTTCATATTTTGTCGTAACTTGCTTTTTTTCATGAAGTCTTATTGCTTTTGCTCCAATTTTTCTCATAACATTTCCTGCGCAATCAAGTTAAATTTGTGAAAGAAACATGATAATTTTTATACTTTTACGAAGAAAGTTATATATTAAAATCGGGTAAAATATACTTATCAAACTCTTCCACAATTAAGCTTTTACTCGTCCTCGAGGAAACCTTTTTTTTTGAGGAATGATTACACATTCGCTACTTAGCGTCATCTAATGACTCCACCGAAATTTCAATCCATTTGAACTTTGTAAAACTTATTTTCTTTATATCTCTAATTTTACTTTGCAAATATCAATGTACGACATCTTAAAGTTTTAGGAAAATCAAGAATACTGACTCAATTATTTACAATAAATCATAGGCTTGCCTTTGTTGTCAATCGCCATTAATGTAGATCAATGCTGAGTTCAAAATTTTTTAGGACTTTTGTTGGCTTATAATGTTAGGTTGTGGGCTGGTAGGTTAAAAGAATATTTTTATAGTGACTTTCCTTCCTTCTGGCTTGGTTTGTTAAGCTAGATGACTTCGTTCGGCACAAAATATAGATTAATACTGATCACGAGGAACTTATTTATTTAGCCTTCCAATTTTCATATATGTATTCTTTGTTTTTTCTTTTAAAAAAAAAAATAGAACATGCACTCGCACCCATACATATACTATATACATGTTCTTATATAAGTGTATATATACATACACATTTCTTTTTTTTTTTGAAATATTCGTTGGAAACTTCACAAGTATCCCAATTCTTTTCTATCATATCCCAGTGTAAGTTGTCATCTTTCAAACTCGTATATCACAGTGCCAGTAAAGAGAAGGAATGGATCTTTTTTTTTTTTTTGTAGTAATAAAATCATATGTACATGTGAGCATATTGGCTTTGGATTATAAGGTATAGATGAACAAGAAAAAGATATTTGAGGCTCAAAATGGGATACTAAAGATAGTTTTCATTTGGTAGGATAAATCAAAAGGCTCAATCGATCCAAAGATAGCCTAATTCTTTTTCTGAAATCAATATTTTTCTAGGATTTTGCCTTGACCAACAATGGAGGCAAGTTCTAGTTATTGATTATATTGATTTAAGCATGCCTTGATCTTCTTCGAACACTCAAAGTTGCACCATAATAGAAAATTTACATTAGCAAAAATGGAGGCATAAAGTAAGAAGTTTCCAGTGTTATATGAATTTGAAATATTCCTGATATATTGTCAGAATATGATCGAAAGTTATTTACGTGCAATTAATTCCGTAAAGTCCTTAGAGTTTTTTTTTTTGTAAACAGAAGATAACAAAAAATGACAATAAAATGAGTAACTTTTTTTTTTAAAATATAGAAAACGTACTAAATAACATGCATTGATACTTTCATTGCAGGTTTGGCATTTTATCACATTCCAACCAAAAGGTTAAACTATGTACAAGCTATTTTTCAAGCTATCAAAAGATGTTACCTACTGGATGAGCACCTGACAACAAACAAACAAACAACACAAAATAAAATAATAAATAATAATAATAATAATAATAATAATAATAATAATAATAACGCTGTTTGCCATAGCTATCAAAAGGATATACCTGCTGGATGACATCTGTAACGACCCGATTGGTCGTTTTGAGCTCTAGTGCGTCGTTCAGCTGTTTGAGGTCAGGAGCAGCTCCGTTCAAGGTGTTATGACTTGTAGGTGCGGTCGGAATTGAATTTCGGGAAGTTTAGAGTTAATTGGAAAGAAAATTCTCATTTCAGAAGCCTTAAGTTGGAGAAATTGACTAATATTGAAATTTTGAGTAAACGACCTTCGAATCAGGATTTGAAGATTCCTGAAGGTTCATATGATGATTTCGGACATGGACATATGTCCGGATCGGGTTTTGGATAACCCGGGAGCGTTCGATGTGTATCGTGGAAGTCAGCGTTTTTGAAGAAATTTCCTAAGTTTGGCTTATTTCAGTGATATTGATGTCCGTTTGGGATTCCGAGCCTGGAAATAGCTCCGTATGGTGATTCTGGAGTTGGGAGCGCTATCGGATGTCCGTAGGTCATTTTGAAGTCATTTGGCTAAAGATAGAAATTTGAAGGTTTTTGAGAAATCCGACCGGAAGTGAAACTTTTGATATCGGGGTCGGAATGCGATTCCGGAAGTTGGAGCAGGTCCGTAATGTCGAATATGACTTGTGTAAAAAATTTGGGGTCAATCGGACGTGATTTGATAGGTTTCGGCATCAGATGTGGAAGTTTGAAATTTCAAGTTCATAAAGTTTGAATTTTTGTGCGATTCGTGATTTCGGTGATGTTTGATGTGATTTGAGGCCTCGAGCAAGTCCGCATTATGTTTTGGAACAAGTTGGTGTAATTTGACATGGTCCCGGGGGCCTCGGGTGGATTCCGGGTGGTTAACAGATCAATATTTGAAGTTGAGAAAAGCTGAAGTTGATGTCATCTGGTGTGACCGCATTTGCGAGGCGCGCGCCGCAGGTGCGATATTTGGCTGGCTTGGCTGGGAGCGCACGTGCAATGCAATTTTCGCACCTGCGAAGTCGCAGATGCGGACAATGGGGCGCAGATGCAAGTTTTGGCTGGAGCTGAGGAAGCCGCATGTGCGGGAGTTTGGGCGCACCTGCGGGATCGCAGGTGCGAAGGTCGGATCGCAGGTGCAGAAATGAGACCTGGACTGAATGTTTTAAAACGGGAATTTTGTCATTTCTTCTCCCATCTTCATTTGGTATGGGCGATCGTGGGAAGCTTCAAGGAGGAATTTTCGTCAAGGATCACAAGGTAAGTTATTCCAACTCATCTCAAGTTAAATACAAGGTATATGCATGGATTAAAACATGAAAAATTGTGAAAAATTGAAGAAAACCTAGAAAATGAGTAATTTGGATTTTTAGCCACGAATTGAGCATGAATATTTGAGTAAATTGTAGATTTGAGCTAGTAAAGCCACGGGTAGCGTTTATCTTCGAGAAATTTTGAATTTTCGGGCACGTGGGCCCGAGGGCATTTTGGTCAATTCACTAGGCAGAGTTGGGAAATTATATAATTTGAATTGTTGCGAATATTAGAGA
Organism: Nicotiana knightiana; assembly: GCA_005239525.1. NCBI lineage: Eukaryota > Viridiplantae > Streptophyta > Magnoliopsida > Solanales > Solanaceae > Nicotiana > Nicotiana knightiana. The sequence goes on along the minus strand of ML408589.1, from coordinate 39,992 downwards.
ATATTTTCATTGGTTTGTCGTTATTTTGATAGTTTTGGGGCGTTGTGCATCCATTGGAGTCGTCAGAAGGGCTTGGAAGCCGGTTATGGAATTTCGGAGCGATGTAAGTCTCCTTTCTAACTTTGTGAGGGGAAATTGTCCCCCTAGGTGAATTAATTAAGTATGTGCTACTATCTGCGGGAGCTACGTACGCACGAGGTGACGAGAGTCCGTGCGTAGCTACTATTATGCCATGTCCGGGTAGTCTAGGACCCACTAGCATGCTTTACGTGTTGTACGTGTGATCCTTCCAATAATATTAGACTGTTAATGTTATTGAATCGGTAATTTATATACTAAGAAGGTTAGAATGTACCTTTCTTAACAAGTTAGAAAGAGAATTAATTCCTCCGTAGATAATGGTATTCCTGATAAGGTTATATTATTGAATATTATTAAACTTGGCAAATGAGTTTCAAAACAAAGATTTAAATGTTATTTTTCGTGTTCCTTTAAGAATAATTTTACCACTTTCCTGAGTAACTGCTTTCTTGATAAAAATGTAGACTTATTGTGTGAATATGTGTATCTACGGGTGCCTGAGTCGCATGTTTGATTCGCGAGCAAGATAACCATGTATTTATGTGTGTCTATGGGTGTCTGAGTCGCATGTATAATACGCGAGCAGGATAACCCTGTATTTAAATAACCGCGTCGCATGATCGATTCGCGAGCGGGGCAGATAAATGCATCTATGGTTCGAGCCGTTTGACCCTCGGCAGTGCACAATTTATTATTGTTAGTCCTCGCCGTTCGACCCTCGGCATTGCTTGCGCATGATATTTACCGCGTATTTGCTGTGATTTTGCCTGATTATTGGCCTGGAAATTTTAAGTTGTAGACTGAAATGACAAGAGATTTAAAGTTATTAAAATTTTGGAAGAAGTTGTTCTTTCCCATTGATTATTTATTATTTGATTAAATCATCCATGTTTGATTATTCGTTATTGAAATGACGAAGATTTAAAGTGTTAAATGTGGAAGGGTCGATATTATTTATTCCTGATTTTAATAAATTGCCTATGACATTCATGCTTAGTGTCTCACTTGATTATACTAAATTGACCTCTAGCAAGTGTCAAATCGACCTCTCGTCGCTACCTCTATGAGGTTAGGCGGGATACTTATTGAGTACACGTTGTTTTCGTATTCATGCTACACTTGCTGTGCATTTTTATTGCACAACTTTCATAGTGATGTGACTGGTTTGGAGACTTAGGCGATCCGCAGCAGACAGAGTCTCCCTCATATTGTATTTCGGACAAGCTTTGTAGTATTTGTGAAATTCTTAGAATTTGCTCATGCACTTGTAACACCGGATTCTGGGATGTGTATGAGATGCATTTTATAAATATAGAATATTAAACTGTCGTATTTACTTAACGGATTTTTGTTTAGTTATTACGTAATAAGTTAAAGGTAATAATTTCAAAAATATTAAAATAAGAATTTATTTCAACTAATTAATGATTGACTTGCCTGACGATGATGTCCGGCGCCATCACGAACTTAATTGTACATCGACAACAAAAAGACACCATAAAATTTTCACAGAGAAATGATTGAGTAGAGTTCAACCATCCTCACATTTGGAGTATTCATCCTCCTGGATGAACAATTTAAATGTTACTGACCGCCGTTTCTTCTTTCATTATTATTGAGAAAGTTAAAATCAAATTCAAAGTCTCCAATCTCATCGCATCTTGTAGAACTTTCTGAGAAAATCCAACTTGTAGGATCAAGATCTTGTTTTTTCTTATGGACTTGCAAACTATTTCCTGATTTAGTTCTCTTAAAAGAGGACATTTTTTTTGTAAGATTTCTTAATTTGCTTATGAAAGAGGTAAAAAGGATGTTTGTCTTTTGGTTTTACCTTTTTGGGGATAAATGAATAAGGAAGTGAGTATTTTTTCTATTTATTGAGTTCAAAAGATGAAAACAAATACTCTCTCCAGTTCATAATAAGTGTCAAGTTTCTTTTTAGCACGCTCATTAAATATCTACTAAATTCTATATAAAAAAATATAGTATGACTAAACTATCTTTATTAAAGTATTGGTCACATAATTATAGTGAGGTGTGAAAAAGGTTTTTTAAGAATATGCAAATAAGAATAAAAGAGTAAAAATAAATTGATTTTTTTCTTGATAATATAACTGAACACTTATTTTAAACCAAAATAAAAAAGAAAACTAGACACTTATTGTGAATCACATGGAGTAGTTATCAATAACTTAGTTCTCACTATGTGTGATTTGACAGAGGAGGTGTGACTGATTTTGTGATATTCTCCCCCCCTCCCCCCATTTTTTTTTTATACTAAAATATATATATTTCAAATGTCAATAATATTATACTATCTATGTACAGTGGGGAAACCATGTAAAAAAATATTATTAGATAATCTCAGTGTAATCTACATTAACAAGGATTATTTGATATACTATAATAATCGAAGAAGAACACAGTTACCTAATAGTATACAATTACGGTATATAACATATTATAGGAGTATATAGCTATAATGTAAAGGATTATTTGATATTATATATATATATATATATATATATATATATATATATATATATAAATATTCAGAAGAATAATATATTTTTATATATAATAGAGTAATAGTGTATATCTATTTGTGGATTTATTGAAGGGTGTGACCAGCGATTGATTCTCAACCAAATATATCTAGGCTCAAACCATATATTTCTCCAAAGCGAGACGGTCCATGTGATGCTTTCTCCCTAAAGTATCTACCTTTTTCATCTTAGCGTCCTCGTGAAGCTGCTCAACCAATTTAGCCTTCTGCTGAACCTGCATGATCAAAGTGTTAGTCGAGAATATCAAGTTAATACATAACAAGATCCCCATAAATTTATGTCATCCGCTCGATGAGATCGGTCTGATCTTGATGAGCTCTTGCCAATTCGGCTCGAAGATCCTTGATCTCCTCTTCTTTTTGCATGTAGAGGAATTTGAGGGCGTCCCTCTCCTCCGTGAGCCTTTTGAGATCAGCCTCACATCAGATTAGCTCAGCTCGGTATCTGGAAGACGCTTCTCGATGGAGCGCCATAACTTGTGTAGAAAGGAAGGAAATCAAACGTAAGCAAATAAAACCAAACGCAAACATGATAACAGGGGCTGAAACTTACTTGGTTCAGAAGTCGCTAAGCCTCATAAAAAATGATCGATGCATCCAGGTCGGGAACGTCATCAACCCCCGTGAAGCAGCCACAAAATATGTCATCCCCTTCGTGGGCCGTCCCCACATCAGGGGTCCCCGTAGATCGAGCATCCCGAAATTGACCTTCAGAAAATGTGGGGCCGGCGATGAATTGTCAATGTTAATTTCCCCAAGCAAGTCACTTGGGGCACTCTCTCCTTTTTGAAAGGCCTCAGAACTGGACCCTTCAGGCACGCCCGTCGGTTGTTCATCATGGCGGGAGGCATCATCAGCCCCCGATGACTCAGGGACTTTGCTAGAACCATCTTCCGAGATCTCCTCGGTCCGAAGATGAGCCTCCTAGACCATCACCGGCTCAACTATTTTTGAAGCTTCTATGCTTCCCCTCTTCCGAGCCATCAACACGCAACCGATATCTTCTCCCTCCTCGTCTTTCTCTCGTAGTTTTTGGACTACATCAACAGGAAGAACGGCGGGATCGGTCTTTGACTTTTGAGCTTTTCTCTTCCTAGGCTTTGGAGTATCAGGAGGCGAGGCCCTTATCATCTTATTATCTTTGGTCGATTTCAGGACCTCCTCTTCCTTGGGTGGAGGCGGCCTCATGAAAACTTTTTCTCCAAGAACTAGATGGGAGGAAATCAAGTTAGAATAAAGCATTTCATAGAAAGCATCAAACACAGACAGAGGAACTTACCATGATTTTTGGCCTCCCATCGGCCCTCGGCCAAATCGCGCCACGAGCGCTCAGCATACAGAGAGGTCAAGTCCAGTTGCCAAACCCAGCCTGCAAGGTTCAAGATTACACTGGGAAACCAGGGGGCCGATGCACCATAAGGAAGAATATATACGAGAAAGGGTAAAAGAAGAAAATCAATCATCAAACATTATCGGTGGGTTTGTACTTACGCTTCATGTTCCATTCTTCGGGTAAGGCATATTCTTGGCCGGGATTAAGTCAGAAGTCCTGACTCAGACAAATCGGCCTATCCATCCTCGATCTTTTTCCTCGTCTATGCTTGAGAACAACACCTTCGTGGCCCGGCGATGAACCTTATTAATTCGCCTCGATAAAGACGGGGGCTATATAGCCTAATGAGATGATTGAGGGTGAAAGACATCCCCTCGACCTTGCTTGTGAAGAATCGGAGAAAAATAACGATGCGCCAAAAAAAGGGTGGATTTGGTCTAGGTTTATGCGGTATTGGCGGCAGAAGTTGATTATGACGGGATCAACGGGACCCAGTGTTAAAGGGTAAGTATACACACTTAAAAACCCTTTCACATGAGTGGTAATATCCTCCCCAGGGGCAGGAATTACCACTTTTTTGTTTTCCCAATGTCAATATTTTTTCACCTACTCGAGATCGCCTTCAGATATCGAGCATATGTATCTCTACACGGGCTCGCATCAGCCAAGAATCGAAGAGGGTTTTTCGACTTTAAAGTCAGAAGTAAATTCACATGGCCCAGGAATGCACTCTTTGATGCGTGGCTCCATCGGTGTTTTGTCACCGGCCCACCTAGATGAGGAGGCTTTTTCCTTTTGGGGAACAATTTTTGATGTTTTCGCCATTGTTGTATAAGGTCTAAGGAAAAATAAGGCGGAACTTGTGTTTTAAGAAGAGATTGGCGAACGGGAACCAACAAAGTTGATGATCTTGAAGGGAGTAAAAGAGCTTTTGGAGATTAGAAGAAGTTTTGAAAGTAAAGTTTGAGAAAATTATGAGGATGATATATTTATAATAGCTACTTTGACGGTTTGAAAACACTGATGGCCGGCCATCAACTGGCACTAATTAATGACCTTGGGAACTGTGCAAACACGACGCTTCCGTCGCTTATGTCACAAGGTTGACATCATAATTGATCGACGTATTAAATCGAAGTCTCAAGTTCGTTTCTTCTTGTTATAATCCAAAAAATGAGGGGACTATCTGTATATGGTCGAAATTGGGCCTACCCAATTTCATTGTCCGATCGAGGCAGGGGAGTTGCCCGAAGGGCAGCCTCGTAATGGGTCGGACTCGAGCTCGAAGACGAGACATCATGCCTGGAGATTGAAGTGTCCGTTGAGATCGAGGCCAGCAATGATCGAGAGCAAGCATGATCGACTTCGAGTAAAGCATGACAACATAATGGCGAGATATCAGTAACAGATCGAAGATCACGGCGAAAATCCCGGAACATATCAAATCAAGAGTGGTTACTGATACCAATCGCGGGGTTTACTTCCGTAATTAGAATTGTACCTTATTTGGGGTTCCTCTATTATATAAAGAGGGATCCCATTTGTTGATACCCAATTTTTCCTCAAACTATTTTAAAATTGCATATATATCTTCAAAAACATGCTTTCATAGCAATTAGTATTTTCCTATAATTTTATCATATTTTTATTTATTTATTTTAATTCATCCAGTGTTTTCATTTCTAATAATTAATTATAAATTGTATTACAAATGATTTCAAAAATATTTTTTGACTTAATATATTATTTTTTATCCTATTGAGACCAAATTATTTCACAATCAGCCAGATTGACACTCTTTGGCTATAATTGCAATAACTTTGCAATTATAGCCTAATCATATGTTTTATGCTATTTTGGCCCAATAATTAGTCATTTTATATTTTAAATACTAATTAATCATGTTAATTTAATTTTTATTAAGCATCAATTTCATTTTTATAATTATCAGCTATTTTAATAAATTATTTATCTATTTTTAGTTGGGTATTTATTAGTTAGCCACTATTATTTAAATTCTAGCCTAATTAATCCGGACCCCTAACCCAATTAATTAGCTAGTTACCCAACCCAAACCTAAAAATACCCGGCCCAATCCCTCATTCGATCTGAGCCGTTGATTAATTCAAATAAACAACCCAGATTAATCCTTTCCATATTAATTCCTAATGACTACCCCCTCCCCTCTCGTTTCATTTTCTGTCTCACTTCCCACCTACCTCTCTGAATTATCTCACCTCTCTCTAGAACCTTCTCGTCTCCACCTACTGACCTCCCTTCTTCGGCCGTCTCCCTGCCAGAATCCATGGAGGTTTCACCTCTCACCCGCCTTATGGCTCCATCCTTCACCTGTGCCACCGTTTGGGGGGTTCTCAAGTGAGCCAGAGGCGGTTCGACTCCCATCTCCGGTCTCATGCCATCTTTCCGGCCATCTATGATCGTTCGAGTAAGATCTATCACTCTCCGATTAAAAGCCGGTAAGATTTTGGGTTTTTCTTCTTCTTCTTCTCTGGGTTTTCTCTAGAAACCCTAACCTTAAAGCCCTCCGATCTTTTTAGATCCGTAATAGATCTATGGATATTTCGATGTTTTCACATGTTTTCCTCAAAAATCTCTTTGTTTTAAGAATGATTTCTACACTATCAAAATGAGGGTTTCTTAACCCCTTTCAAAAATGGTTCTTCTTCTGATTTTTAGTGATTTCTACTGTGTTTGAACGATTCTCTTATGCTTTTTTTTTTGTTATATGAGTTATTATGCTAAAAGCCCTAATTTTCTAGGCTATCTCTGATTATATGTTCATGCGTGTCTGTTTCTTATTAAACGATCTGTGCTCTTTGCGATTCTTGCTTTAATTTGTTGTTAGGGTTTCCGATTCTCTACCGTTCCTCTAACTGTTTGCTTAGGGTTTTTTCTAATTTTGTTTAACATGTGCTATTCCAGTACTGTTTATTGTTTAATGGGTATGATTAGTTGTTTTATTAATTTTCTTTACTCTTTACTGATTTTGTGTATTTTCCTTAGAACTCTTTACTGATTTTGTGTATTTTCCTTCGAACTCTTTACTGATTTTGTGTATTTTCTTGCCTGCGTAACATTTTTAATTGATAATTGATTCCCTGTGATTTCGAGGGATCTCTTACTGATTTTCAGAATTATATTATGCCTTATTTTATGTATAAATATGTTGTTGATTAATTCTTACTTTCCTTTATTAATATATTCTGTACCTAGTCCTAATCATATGCCCTATTCTTTACCACTCTTTGTATGATAAAATCAGTATTTCAAATTAGTTTTCTTTCCTTATTCACCGTTGTGGTATCCGTTTGAATTGTGACTCCTTAATTATGGGGAGTACTTACAGTGATTGGATTATAATTGTGTTTATTTCTATAATTATACTACACTTTACTTGTTACCTTATTTGCCACCTGTTTTCAAACTACATATACTCTCTACTCTTCATTAACAAAAACACACGAACGGACTGGTTAATTAACTCTCTCTCACAACTAAAACTTTCTTCTCTCTTCTCTGTGCTACTTATCACTATTCTAAGTTAGCCGGCTGCAAGCCAAGGCTAACTATGGTGCTCCTATACTACTTTGTGTTTACTGTCTTCTTCACTTCACTGATATGTTCTGATTTTAATCTCAGTTCCCAAACCAACATGTTTATTTTGCTGCTTCAATTCATTATGTTTCTTATATGCTTCTATATACTGTTTTGTTGTTGGACATGCAATTAAAATCTGGGGCTTCATCTAGCATGTTAAGTTATGCTTTACTTTCATAATCATCATGTCTTTATGTATTTGAAACCTGTTTCTATGTGACTCTCATTATCCGCATGTCTGTACACTAGCTTTGGTTAGGGCATGCCTCTATTGGTATTACTTTAAGCTGTTTGATACTGTTATGTCTAGTCTAAACCCATACTATGATGTATCCCAATTCCATGAACTCCCTTAGGAACTTCTGATTCTGCATCCATGTCTACTTCTGCCTATTACATGTTCACTACTCTGTGCCTTGTATGTCCCTAATCCCTCACTACCATGTTTGTGGTTGCTGAACTTGTCTTAGTACGCTGTTCTGATCCTAAGATGTGGATGTGTTTATTCTGACTGCATTACTCTTTTCTCAAACTGTTTACTGAATAAAAATCCTTTTGCAAAACTCTTTTTTTAAAACCAGTCTTTCTTGTGTAAATTATTTACTCAAAACTTTTCAAAACTATGTCAAGCACTCTCACTATACTCCTAGACCTTTAAGTTCTGCCCCCTTAGTGTGAGCATTGCTTTGGGACCCTTGAGCTCCCTCTGAACTTTGACACACAAAGGCTGGCCTTTCCACACGGTATTTACTCCATCTTGGCTATGAAATCTAGGTGTGAGCACTGCCCGGGATCCCTTGAGATCCTTAGGGAACTCTGACACACCTGGATCATGTGAAAGGTTGTGAATAGAATGGAAATGAGGCATTCTGGAGATTCTGGGCCTATCAGTAGGATCCCTATATCATAACTTATTCTTTTCATTATTCAGTTATGTAATTCATGCAAATGGTCTGTAACAATTAATTGTAAACAACTCTGGGGTCGGATAGCGAAAATAGGCGGGTGATATGCATGCTGTAGTATATTCAAGGGTAGAAACCATGCCATTAGGTTTACATTCCTTATTTGCGCAATAGAAATCATGTTTAGGATCAACATGTGCAAAGCATATCATGCATTAGAAATCATGCTATTTAGGCTTTATGAACACTATTTCAACATCTTGTTTCAGTACTGTCATTCATCACTTAGAAAATTATGTGATATGGTAAATAATGTTAATAAGTGGTATCTTCTGCAATCATGTTTCATATTGCTATGCGCACTTAGAAATCATGTCCTTAGGATAACACTAACAAACTGTACTCTTGCATATTCTGAAATCGTGCATAATGATGTGAGCATTTAAAAATCCTGCTTAGAATTTTGCATATGGATCATTCTGCATCCCTACCTGTGCATTAGATACCATGTTTTAGGATTTCATTCATACTCTCTTAACAACACCTAGTCTAACTATTGGTGCATGTAAAAGGTATAAAATAACTTCACTCAGTTTCTCTAAAACAACTGGCAACAATTCTGTGTTCTGAACACCCTAGAACAGCATGTGTAGGTAATTATTTGCAACAGTCTCTTTAACAATTCAGATAATTAGTATACACTGTCCCCCGCCTAGGCAAGCCTTAGGTGATTAAATTGCTAAAATTTGAAATCTGCCTCTTTGTTATTATCATTTAGACACCATGTTTTGGGATCTGAATCAAAGACTTTAACTGTGTTTGAGTCATACTGCTTATTTGCATTACCTGTAGAGGTATACTTGTGCCTTTTCTCTGCTTTTTTGTGTTTCCCCCTAATTGTAGTCCTACATGTTCTTATCTATCGCCTTAGTATTTTTCCTTCAAACCTGAGGGTCTGCCTAGCACCTCCCTTTAGGATAGGAGTCCTAATTTCTCCGGGACTGATAGGAAGGGACGGGTAACAACATGTAATAGAGGTCGAGACCAACACTCGATTTAGTTACTTTCATGGGGTGGGAAAGGGTAAAATATGATATGATGACCGGTGCGCTAATACCACGTGTCCCCTCTTCGAGGAGTGATTACCGGGTATTGCCTTGATGTGATCCATATTATTATAAACCTCGGATACCCTTTATATTCTTGGATCGTAATCCTTTCAAAATCTAACTTTCTTTACTATTTTCAAACATCTGCATGCTTAAAGACATAAATACCCTCTTATTTGAGCCTTTATTTGTTTGTTTGCTAAGCCGTACAAATTCACAAAAGTTGTTTGGCCGGGAACCACACTTGTGGATCCTGAGGGGTGCCTAACACCTTCCCCTTAGGATAATTTCAAGCCCTTACCCTATCTCTGGTTAACAACGTAGTTGTAAATGAACCCCTTTGGTGTCCTAACACACCTTTAAAAATCGTTAGGTGGCGACTCTAAAAAACACAAACCCCTTTCCCAAAAGGAAAGAGTTGTTCCAACCGAATGTCATAAACCCGATCTCTGCGAGGAAAGAGGGGGCACGACAACATGGCGACTCTGCTGGGGATTTTCAGGCTTTTACCATTTTCGAATTGCTTTGTGAATTTGTTCCTCTTCCCATTTCCCTTATGTGTATTTACTTGTCTATTTCTTTAATCATTTATTTTTTTCGAAAGTAACTGACATGTTCTTTCTGTTTCCTTCCTTTGTAACCGCTTTTAAATTATAAACTGCTGTATTTACTGCTTTCATAATCATGCTCAACATTCATACTCCACTCGTGCCAAACAAAATACTATAGCAACGCTTGATGAGTGGTTGCGCTCTTCCTATATTATTACCCATAAATTCGGAAAGGCTTATTTGCGGTAAAACTAGCCGATCAGCAGTGCAGTCGACGGTTCTGTGCCTTTACCTCTTGAGTTGTCTGCTCGAGGGTACCAGTCTAAAACCCCATAACAACCTTACTCCGTTATGTTGTTTCATGCATCATGGTCAAACCTAGCCAGGCTAAAGTGTGGTACGCACGATAGCTTTTAAGATTGCCTTATCCAAAAGTCCGCTGGGTTTCCCTAAACCCAAAAGGACATCATCACGTTCTGTGCATTTATTTGGAGAACCAAATGCTTTATGCTAATTGTTGATGTTAAATAGTCGAGTCTGGTGGGGGTAAGGGCCTAACCTTGTTTGCCTTTGTCACGACCCAAATTCCCCTCCACTGGGTATCGTGATGGCACCTAGTCTTAGGGACTAGGTAAGCCTAACATTTCCACTGAACGACAACAATAATAAGGGAATTATAACAGTCTCGATATAGACATCTTGACAGAGTTTACAATTTCCCAAAAACCGTTAAATACAAGTCATAAGCTCTACGAAATCTTCCTATCAAATCTAAATACAACTGTCGAGGAATAAGTAAATACAATTGAATAGAAATAAAAAAACAGGAAGGTGACTTCGAAGCCTGCGAACGCAGCAACAGGTTACCTTGAGTCTCCCCAGCAATGATCCACGCAGCTACTAATAACAATAACCTGGATCTGCACACAAAAATGTGCAGAAGTGTAGTATGAGCACACCACAACGGTGCCCAGTAAGTATCAAGACTAACCTCGGTGAAGTAGTGACGAGGACTAGTCAAGACACCACCGGTTTAATAAGTAAACATGCATAAATGTATAAATGACCGAAAACATAATATCTATCTAAAGATTTTTCAATATAATTAACGATACGATCGAATAATACGGAATAAAATTCAATAATTACGATGAACGAACATCATAATTGAAATACGCAAAGAGAGTGGAAAGAATGCAATCCAAATGGCGGGAATCACAACCCAATAAAAACACTAGCAACTCAACACTGCATCGATTTATCCACGTCAGGCCTTAGCCAATAAACTCAATAAAACTGGTCAACCTTTGAGTGAAAACCTTTAAATCGTGAGTTTATTTTGAAAGCTTTAAAGATATAATCATTTCGGAATAGAGAAATTTCTTCTTTGAAACATACTTTCTCTGAATGTATATTTATATATTTTTATAAAGGGAAATCTTAACAACATAGTCTCTGNTAGAAGTCCTTTAGACATAACTTTTCCTGGAGATAATTGCTTTTCAGTTATACTTTTCAATATATATATTTATATCTTTCGATCCAAATCTCCTCAATCATAAAACTACCGGAACTCAGTTCGCAACTCAGAATTTGCCATGCAATGCAGTACAGGGGAAAGCTCCCGTATCTCTGTCCGTAGTCCCAATTTAAATATGCGATGCAGTACAGGGGGAAAGCTCCCGGATCTCTGTCGGTAGTCCCAATTTAAATATGTGATGCTGTATAGGGGAAAAGCTCCCGGATCTCTGTCTATAGTCCAAATTTAAATGTGCAGTACAGAGGGAAAGCTCCCGGATCTCTGTCCGTAGTCCCAATTTAAATATGCAATGCAGTACATGGGGAAAGCTCTCGGATCTCTGTCCGTAGTCCCAATTTAAATATGCAATGCAGCCACTAAGGAAAACAACCAGAATGCGACATAAACAACATATATTTCCACAACCGGCGCGAAAGCAAACAAGGCCGAATACAAAGTGCGATGGGCAAATCAATACAAAGACTCAAATAAAAAAAGTGGTAAAAACTCACTCATAAGAAGTAGCCACTGAGAGGAATGCCATGCACAAAGAAAGAACATCATAACGAGGGAAAGACAAGACAAATATAGCAACGATTCTATACATTCAAGTTCTCAACCAAGAAACCAAATCATCCCGGCAAGGGAATCAGCTATAACCAATCTCACTTAGACAATTAGCTTCACCGAATAAACTTAGTTTGAACAATGCTCAGTTAGGCAGCATCAAAGAATACCATCAACATGGGTGGTCATCAATTAGACCTAAGTAGTACTTAAGAGGAAAAATTATTTAAATCACAATGTACGACTCACGGGCATGCTTGACCAACGTATAGATATTCCCATTTACTTGTTAGACATTTATAGGGCAAGATTATACTAGTATTAGCCACATAGGCAGCGTATGAAGAAAGATATAGTATAACGGTAGGAAAAACAAAGTATAAGTCAATTAAGATCATATAAGAAACAATGAATGCTAGGCAAGTACTTCCAATTTGAGCAGGAAGAGATGAACTAGAAGTCAGGAATTCGGATATAACGATTTCAATTCATATACGGGAAACATAAGAACCAAAATCCCTAAAGGCAATCTATTTGCAAATAAGTCTGATTACTCACTCGTCACCTCGCGTACGCGGACTACAATCAACATAGAAGACTCGATCCTAAGGGGTAGTTCCCCCCACAAGGTTAGGCAAGATACTTACCTCAATGACGACAACCCCGTACTCAAAAATAGACTTCTTGGGCGGAAAGACCTCCGGACGGCTCACAATCAACTAAAACAACTTCAAAATACAAAATACAACGTATAAGGAACTATTCCGAATAATAAAGTTTCAATCTTTAGAAAATTATAAAAATCGACCTAAAAGTCGACCCCCGGGCCCGCACCTCGGAACCCGACAATTTTTATAAATTCTGATTACCCATTTACCCAAGAGCCGAATATGCAATTTGTTTTGAAATCCGACCTCAAAACGAGGTCAAATTCCCAAATAATCAAAAAGCCCTAACTCTACCCAAAAATTCCAATTTCTACCTTTGGTTTCATGTTTTTTAGGCCTAGAATCTAATAATTGTTGATGAAAATGGAAGAAAAATGAAGTTAGAAACTTACCTATCAAGCTATGGTGGAAGAGATGCTCCAAAATCGCCTAAGAGGGTTGGGGAAGATGTAGTTTGAGAAAAATGGGGTAAATCCCGTAATGGTTATGTTCTTAGACTTAGAAATAACTGGGCGATCTTACTCAGTGCGTTCGCGGCACGTGCACTGCGTTCACACATGATATCCTAACCTACCCTCCGCGATCGCGCGCCCAACTGGTGCGTTCGCACAGGCTTCGCACCACCCAATCCCCCAGACCTTTTGACCCTGTGCGTTCGCGACTGGTTGATGCGTTCGCATAGGGTCTTCTCCCTATAGGTCTGTGTTCGCACCCTTGGGGTTGAGTTTGCATAGAGTATAGTTTACCCAGACCCCCAGACCCCACACTGCCTTGTGCATTCGCACTCCCTTGAGTGCGTTCGCATAGGGAAATTACCTGGACACCAGCAACAACAATAAAACACCAGATTTTTACCAAGTTTTGCACTCCGACACTTACCCGGAACTACCCCGAGCCCTCGGGGCTCAAAGCCAAATACACACACAACCTCGTAAACATCCTACGGACTTATTTAAGTAATTAAACCACCCAAATAACATCATAAACATCGAATTAAACCTCAAAATCTATAGAAATTCTCAGAAACTTCAAATTTTGCATTTAAGGTCCGAATCACGCCAAACGAAGTCCGTTTATTTCCAAACTTCACAGATAATACATATAAAATATATTGAACCTATTCCAGGATCCGGAACCAAGATTGCCCGATACCACAGTTTTCACATAACATTTCATTTTCAAAAACCTTTATATTTTTCAGAAAACAATTTTCTTTAAAAATTCATTTCTCAGACTTGGGACCTCGGAATTCGATTCCGGGCATACGCTCAAGTCTCATATTTTTCTACGGACCCTCCGGGACCGTCAAATCACGGGTTTGGGGTCCCTTTACCAAAAACGTTGACTGAAGTCAACTTTATTTAAATTTCCAATACAAAATTATCTTTTTATAAAAAAATTTCACATAAAGGCTTCCCGGCTACACGCTCAGGCTGCGCACGCAAATTGAGGTGAGATAGAAGGAGGTTTTAACGACCTCGGAACACAGAATTAGCTAGAAATATACGGGATGACCTTTTGGGTCATCACAACCTTGGAGAAAAATGAGGCACGAAGTCAGATTCGACATGGTCCCCAATATCCCTCCAAGATTGATAAGTTGGTCGGAAGATTTACATTCTAGTGAAAAAACTCTCGTCAGAAAATACTTGAGCAATCTACCATCTCTCCTAGAAGTCAAGCCTAAAAACATGATAATAGAGGTTGCTACCCTGTTCTGGGATTGTGAAAGGTCCGTGTTACGCTTTGGGGACACTGAAATGACACCTTTGTTGGAGGAAATAGGAGGACTGGCTGGCCTAGTATGGGAAACCCCGGGGTTGCTAATGCCTGAGAACTGCACAGGCAAAGGTTTCCTCAAAATGATGGGTCTGAAGAAGAATGCATAACTGGCATGCTTAAAGAAGTCATACATCCCTTTTGACTACTTGTACGAAAGGTACGGTCACATCAAATCATACCGTACCTACCACGATGAGTTTGCCATCACATCCTTGGGACACATCCATCGTAGAGTATTCGTCTTCATGTTTTGCTTCTTGGGTCTGATTGTGTTTCCAATAAAGAAGGAGAGAATCCACACTAGACTGGCCATGGTAACCAAGACACTAATGGAAGGAATTGGTGGGCAAAACTTCAGCATTGTGCCCATGATCATTGCAGACATATATCGAGCCTTGGAAAAGTGTCAACGAGGGGCAAGACACTTCGAAGGATGCAATCTACTACTTCAACTTTGGCTCATGGAACATCTCCAAAAAGGCAAGTACCGACAAGAAATTCATCAGAGAGTTTGGGATGACCACATCGCTATACACCATCCAAAGCGAATGAATTACATCCACGACATGTTTGCTCAGCCTGAGAACGCCAAAGGATGGGTCGAGCTCTTTGATAATCTGACTGAAGAACAGGTTCAGTGGATGTTTAGTTGGTTTCCGACAGAGGAGTTCATCGCCCGTTCCAGAGATGCACAGTTCCTAATACTAATTGGTCTAAGAGGAACATACCCTTACGTCCCTCTTCGAGTTATGAGGCAAGCGGGTAGGAAGCAAGTCATACCCAGGGTCGACAAGATGAGCCATCTTCGAGCTGACTTCCAAAATGATGATAGTCCTCAGAGGTGCCAAGCCCAGCACATGTGGCATTGCAAGATTGTAATGGAGAAGGACACCATCAAGCTAGACAGATATCATGCCGGTTGTACCCCTTTCTATCCTGGTTGGTTGGCAAAAAATTGGGGTGGTCTGAGCGAGACAGGGTTCGTTCAGGGCCACATGGTTATAGATGAAAAGGCCGAGGCACAAGTCAAAAATAACCAGCTGTGCAAGAGGATCCGTGAGTGTGAGGATAAGCATCACGAAATACATGAGTCTAACAAGAAATTGATCGAGGAATGGAAGGATATGGCTATCAGCACCAATAAAAGGTTAGGGTATTTGGAGCGAGGCATAGTGGAGCTGGAGGAAAAATTTCTCAAAAGGATTGAAGACTGTCAAAAGGATGAAGGGACCGGCGGAGGACATCTAGCCAGAGCATACCTGTTGCTGGGACTTTGCGAGTTGGGGAAACTGTACGAGGGAAGCAAGAATGCCGAGTCTGGGGAAGGTCCTTCTGGGACCAAGTAGATAGGAATGTCTTTCTTTTACTTTATCAATGTAATAAGGCCAATGGCCATTAGTGACCTTTACTTCCTGTTTATTTAGTGTCGTTTTGGGATTCGTCTATTTTCTTATCAATAAAATGAGGCATTTAGAATCTTAAGTTCTCCAAATCGATTTGCCTCTAGGCCTACCTCGGGCACAAAAGAGGTCCCCAAATTAGGATGCGTTTTACATTCCCGCACTATGTGTTTAAATACCGCAATACTTTTCATAATCCTCACTGACTTGGCTACCTTTTGTTTTTGTTTTCCTCTTTCTTTCTTTATTTATTCCCCTCCCCAAAGGTTAGTTCGTGCACTGTGGCATAATCATCCTATCTTACAAGATCCAGGGGCCCTCCACCCTCTCCTCCTCTTAGTCCTCCCAAAGTCAAGAACAAAGGAAAAAAGAAAATGGAAGATTCAGGCAATATCAGAAATGAGAATGTGGTTGAACGGGTAGAGGCCACTGATGGCCAGGGTATTCGGATTTAGAATGAAACTGTGTCGCAACTGGAATGGAAGTTGTTAAAGTTTCAAGAAGAGCTTGATCAAGTTTGGATTCTGGCAAACATGTCATTCTCCCTCAACGTCCCAGACGTCAAAATCCAGAATCGTACACCTCCTCAAAACATCCCAAAGCAGCAAAATCATCCCACAGCTCATCATCACACCACCCCACCAACGAACCAAACTCTTCCAACACACTGCAATGCCTGCCATACTCCAAACAACACTCCAATGCTTATCCTAGAACCTCAGAACTCCACAAATGACCATTTCCACACTCATGCGCTAGGCCACCATAACAATCCCATCTATGTGGAGACCATGTCACACTCTACTCCCCCTATCACATACACACCTGTGTCTGACGAAAAGGACCTGCTTATCAAGAACTTGGCCGAGGAACTTAGGAAGCTGAACAACCAGGTTCAAGGCTTCGAGGGAATCAAGGGAGTAGAAGGGTTGAACTATGAAGACCTCTGCACACATCCCGATGTCGAACTGCCCGAGGGATACAAACCTCCTAAGTTTGAAATATTTGATGGTACAAGTGATCCAAGAGTCCATCTGAGAACTTATTGTGACAAGCTGGTTGGAGTAGGGAAGGATGAAAGCATCCACATGAAGCTGTTCATGAGGAGCTTGAAAGGAGATGCATTGTCTTGGTACATCATCCAAGATCCCAAGAAATGGTCGAATTGGGTGAGCATGGCATATGAATTTATGGACAGATTCAGGTTCAACACAGAGAACGCACCAGACGTGTTCTATATTCGGAATTTGAAAAATAAGCCCACAGAGACATTTCGCGAGTACGCTACTGCCATTTTATTTCTTGCATAAGGCTAGCATTCTGCCTTCCGAGGTTAAGCTCTACCTCCATCTACATTTTGCATAAGGCTACCTTTCTGCCTTTCGAGACTAAACGATGTCTCCATCTACATCTACATTTTTCATAAGGCTACCTTTCTGTCTTTCGAGACTAAACGCTATCTCCATCTGCATTTGCATCTCTGCATAAGGATAACATTCTGCCTTTCGAGACTAAACACTGTCTCCATCTACATCATTGCATAAGGCTACCATTCTGCCTTCCGAGACTAAGCACTGTCTCCATCTGTATTTGCATCTTTGCATAAGGCTACCATTCTGCCTCCCGAGGTTAAGCTCTACCTCCATCCACATCATTGCATAAGGCTACCATTCTGCCTTCCGAGACTAAGCATTGTCTCCATCTGCATTGCATAAGGGTACCATTCTGTCTCCCGAGGCTAAGCTCTGCCTCCAATTTACCTTTCGAGACTAACCGATGTCTCAAGTACTATTTACTTCGCTTTCCTTTCGGGCTAAGCTCTGCCCTTTTATTCGCAAGACTAAGCTCTGTCTTGTCAGCATCATTCTATTGCATCTTCATGGGCTGAAATATCGCCAACTCATCCAAAGGCGTCATCGTTCGGAGGCACCATTTTCATGGCCCGAGAACACCATGCCATGGCCTGAGGATCTCTTTCAACCTCTGCATATCATTATTCAAAGGCGTCATGGTTCGGAGGCACCATCCTCATGGCCCGAGAACATCATTTTCATGGCATGCGAATCCTGCATCAAGCAATTCATAGCCCAGGACGTCATCCTTAACCGTCCGAAGACATCATTTATGGTCCAACGGGAATTTGCATCATGTTTAAATTACGCACAATATATGCTTGTATTATTTATTTGCAGGTAATCCGGCAAGCAAACTGCCATCCTGGAAGGAGCGGTTCCGCTCCATGTCACGATCCGAAATCTATTAAGGTCGTGATGGCGCCGGACACCACCGTCAAGCAAGCCAATCATTAATTAGTTGATATAATTTCCTGTTTTAACATTTTTTTTCCGAAAATTGTTACCTTTCACTTACAAGTCATAAAAACGAATAAAAATTTATCAAATAAGTACGATAGGTAACTATTCCATTTATTCAGTTAAATCCCAAACACATCCCAGAACCCGGTGACACAAGTACATGAGCAAATTCTAAGAATTTCACAAATATTACAAATCTTGTCCGGAATACAAATTGGACAAGGAATTTATAATGGAAATAAATACAATATGAGGGAGACTCTGTCAGCTGCGGATCGCCTCCAGATGATGCAGCTCGCCTAAGTCTCCAGACCAGCCACGTCGCTATGAAAGTACCTGTGCAATGAAAATGCACAGCAAGTGTAGCATGAGTACGAAAACAACGTGTACTTAGTGAGTCGCCCGCCTAACCTCAGAGAGGTAGTGACGAGAGGTCAAATTAGACACTTCCTAGAGGTCAATTTAGTATATTCAAGTGAGGCACTAAGCATGAATGTCGTAGATAATTTATTAAAATCAGGAATAAATAATATCAACTCCTTCCACATTTAACACTTTAAATCTTCGTCATTTCAGTTGACAATTTAAATCATAATCCGAGATAAGAAACATCAGACTTATTTCACATTTTACACATAAATTCTCCTTCCGTATAAATGGCCATTAAAAAATTCCTTAGGCCGATAAAAATGTATAAATCACAGCAAATACGCAATAAATATCATGCGCAAGCAATGCCGAGGGTCGTCAGCCCGAACTAACATAAACATAAATTGTGCACTGCCGAGGGTCGAACGGCCCGGACCATAGATGCATCTATTTTTCCCGCTCGCGAATCAACCATGTGACGCGGTCAACATAATAATAATAAGTCTAACCTTCTCGCGAATCATACGTGCGACTCAGGTGCTCATATGAATATACATAAATACAGGGTCATCCTGCTCACGAATCATATATGCGACTCAAGCACCCAAAGTTACACATATTCACACCAATAAACCACATTTTTATCAGGAAAATTAGCTGTTCAATGAAGTGATAAAATTCTCTTTTTAATAAACATGAGTATAATATTTAAAACTTTTCTGGAGATTTACTTGCCGATTTCGACAGGGTTCCAAACTCGATAGGTTTATCCGAAACACAATTATCCAAGGAAGAATCAATTCTCCTTCTAGGTGATTAAGAAAAGTAAACTCTATCCTTCTCAGAGATTTAGATACTAATTGAAAGCATCACATAATATTTTATTGACAAGGTCATCAGTACAACAAGTAAAGCATGCTAGTGGGTCCTAGACTCCCGGATATGGCATAATAGTAGCTACGCACGAACTCCCGTCACCTCGTGCATACGTAGCACCCACAATTAATAGCATGTATTCATTTAGTTCACCTAGGGGGACAATTTCCCTTCACAAAGTTAGAAAGGATACTCACCTCGCTCCGAAATTCCATAACCGGCTTCCAAGCCCTTTCGACGACTCCAATGGACGCACAACGCCCCAAAACTATCCAAATAACGACAGACCAATGAAAATATACTCTAATTTTTGCAACAATTCAAATTATATAATTTCCCAATTCCGCTCAGTGAATTGACCAAAATTTCCTCGGGCCCACGTGCCAGGAAATCCGAAATTTCTCGAAGATATATTCTACCCATAGCCTTACTAGCTCAAATATACAATTTACAAAAAATTCCATGCTCAAATTCGTGGTTAAAATCCAAATACAAATTTCTAGGTTTTCTTCAAGATTTCCCAAATTTTCCATAATTTTTCATGTATAATTCCATGTAATAACCTTGTATTTATCTTAAAAACATAAAGAAATTGCTTGCCTAGCAATGCATGAAGAAAATCCTCTCTTGAAGCCCCTCAAAATCGCACACCAAAAGAAAATGGGATAAATGAGCTAAGAATCCCGTTTAAAATAATACACTGCCCAGGCATCCTTCTGTGCGATCGCACAACATCAACCGCGATCGCAAGCAAAATCCCAGAAGCCTCCGAGAACACCCTGTGCGATCGTACAGTCACATCTGCGGTCGCACAAGCCAAAACCTGAAGCCTCATATTTTCCCTCTGTGCGATCGCACATCTACAGCTGCAATCGCATAGACCAATGAAATAGCCCCCAAAAACATCCTCTGTGCGATTGCATACATCCAAGTGCGATCGCACAAGCCAAATTTACAGACCCTCTAATTCCTTCTCCGCGATCGCACCACTAGGATTACGATCGCACTGAACCCCCAAAACACCAGAAAACAGCAACACAAAACACTTGAAAACAACTCGGAACCACCCCAAAACACACCCGAGGCCCTCGGGACCCCGTCCAATCACACGACTCAGTCCCATAACCTCACACGGACTTGCTCGAGGCTTCGAATCACATCAAACAACGCCAAAATCAAGAATCACACTAAAATTCAACTTTATGAACTTTGAAATTTCAAACTTCTACATCTGATGCCGAAACCTATCAAATCACGTCCGATTGACCCCAAATTTTGCACATAAGTCATAGTCGACATTACGGACCTGCTCCAACTTCCGCGCATTCCGACCCCGATAACAAAATTTCCACTTCCGGTCGGATTTCTCAAAAACCTTCAAATTTCTATCTTTAGCTAAATGACTTCAAAATGACCTACAGACATCCGAATTCACTTCCGATCGCGCTCCCAACTCCAGAATCACCATACGGAGCTATTCCTAGGCTCGAAATCCCAAACGGACATCAATATCACTAAAATATGCTTCAAGCCGAACTTAGGAAATTTCTTCTAAAATGCCGACTTCCACAATATGCGCCGAAACACTCCCGGGTTATCCAAAGCCCGATCTAGATATACGCCCAAGTCCAAAATCATCATACGAACCTGCAGGAACCTTCAAATTCTGATTCGGAGGTCGTTTACTCAAAATTCCAATCTTAGTCAATTTCTCCAACTTACGGCTTCTGAAATGAGAATTTTCTTTCCAAATTGACTCTAAACTTCCCGAAATTCAATTCCGACCACACCTACAAGTCATAATACCTGAAACGGAGCTGCTCATGACCTCAAACTGCTAAACGACGCGCTAGAGCTCAAAACGACCGGTCAGGTCGTTACACTCCAGTTCTCCTAACCACCCCCGTAAGCCGCTTATTCAATCAGTCCCAAATGTTGCGTCCGTTCTTGTAAGAAACTTTATAGGTATACTTCACCAATGAATCCTGAACTACATACGACCTGATTCCTGTAAAACCAGGGATATGTAGGCAACTCAAAAATCAGGGTGCGGCCTAAAACTCTTCAAACCATTTCACTCGGTCAAAATTGGCCATCATATCTTTACCCGACAACTCTTTCATCCTTCCCGGTAAAGAGGGGCATCTGTTGATACCCAATGTTTCCTCAAACTATTTTAAAATTGCATATATACCTTCAAAACATGCTTTCATAGCAATGGGTGTTTTCCTATAATTTTACCATATTTTTATTAATTTATTTTAATTCATCCAGTGTTTTCATTTCTAATAATTAATTATAAATTGCATTAAAAATGATTTCAAAAACATTTCTTGACTTAATATATTATTTTTTATCCTATTGAGACCAAATTATTTCATAATCAGCCAAATTGGCACTCTTTGGCTATAATTGCAATGTGTTTTATGCTATTTTGGCCCAATATTAGTCATTTTATATTTTAAATACTAATTAATCATGTTAATTTAATTTTTATTAAGCATCAATTTTATTTTTATAATTATCAGCTATTTTTATAAATTATTTATCTATTTTTAATTGGGTATTTATTAGTTAGCCACTATTATTTAAATTCTAGCCTAATTAATCTGGACCCCTAACCCAATTAATTAGCCAATTACCCAACCCAAAACTAAAAATACCCGGCCCAATCCCTCATTCGATCTGAGCCGTTGATTAATTCAAATCAACGGCCCAGATTAATCCTTTCCATATTAATTCCTAAAGACTACCCCCCCCTTTCATTTTCCGTCTCACTTCCCACCTACCTCTCTGAATTCTCTCACCTCTCTCTCTCACCTTCTCTTCTCCACCTACTGACCTCCCTTCTCCGGTCGTCTCCCTACCAGAATCCATGGAGGTTTCACCACTCACCAGCCTTATGGCACCATCCTTCACCTATGCCACAGTTTGGGGGTTCTCAAGTGAACCAGAGGCAGTTCGACTCCCATCTCCGGTCTCATGCCATCTTTCCGGCCATCTATGGTCGTTCGAGTAAGATCTATCACCCTCCGATTAAAATCCGGTAAGATTTTGGGTTTTTCTTCTTCTTCTCTCGGTTTTCTCTGGAAACCCTAACCTTAAAGCCCTCCGATCTTTTTAGATCCGTAACAAATCTATGGATATTTCGATGTTTTCACATGTTTTCCTCAAAAATCTCTTTGTTTTAAGAATGATTTCTTCACTTTCAAAATTAGGGTTTTAACCCCTTTCAAAAATGGTTATTCTTCTGATTTTTAGTGATTTTGTCACGACCCAAAATTCCTAAGGGAGTGATGGCGCCGGACACAAGGTCAGGCAAGCCAAAACATTAACTAATTGAAATAACTTTATGTTTTAAAACATTTATGAAAACACTCCCTTTCACTTCATTACCTAATAATCAAATAAAAGTCTGTTAATTAAAACAATGGTTTAAAAGATTACACATAAGCAATTATATCCCAATACATGCCCCAGAACCCAGTGTCACAAGTACATGACCAATTTCTAAGAGTTCAACAATCATTACAAGACCGTCCGAAATACAACTGGACAAGGAAATTTAAATGAAATAGGTACAGTACGAAGGAGACTCTATCAGCTGCGGATCGCCTCCGGATGATGCAGCTCGCCTAAATCTCCGAATCCTCCACATTTCTATGAAAGTACCTATGCAATAAAATTCACAACAAGTGTAGCATGAATACAAAAACAACGTGTACTCAGTAAGTTGCCCGCCTAACCTCTGAGAGGTAGTGACGAGAGGTCGAATTAGACACTCACTAAGGGCCAGCAATTTATTTAACAGTGAAAAATGAACAAGATAAGCATGTAAAGGCAGTAAAGCAGCATGTATGTAAGACACTGAACTCCAAGTAAATACTGGAAATAAACAACAAATACCAATTTCTCATTATTTTTCCAAATATCTTAAATAAACAATTGCCTCTTTATTTTCTCCCAAGTATCTTATGATTTCAAAATCATGTAGAAAACATTTAACATTTTAACATGCGCATACGGGATAAGAACAACCGGCCTGAGCCGTCATAATAATCACTATGTGCACTGCCGAGGATCGAACGGCCCGTACCAAAAGTGCACCTCTCAATAAAAATACTCATGTCTATGCACTGCCGAGGATCGAACGGCCCGTACCAAAAGTGCATCTCTCAATATAATTATCCTCTCTGTGCACTGCTGAGGATCGAACGACCCGTACCAAAAGTGAACCTCTCAATATAATAATCATATCTATGCACTGCTGCGGATCGAACGGCCCGTAGCAAAAGTGCATTCTAAACCCGGCGTGGCGTACATCCCGCTCCCATGAGAGTAGGGGAAATAACACTCCACTCACGGAATGTAAATTACGAAGCGGTCACATGCATACATGCACAATCAACAATCCACCCCGAATACGCCGGGAACACAAATACTCAAGTAAATGACCGATTTCTCTTTAAAAACCACAAATAGTATTTAAATCCCTTTTTCGAAATTCACTTGCCGAGTTTTATATAACGTTTAATAACACAAACTTATTCGAAAATACAATTTCCCGCGAAGGAAATAAATTCTCCTTTTAGATGATTTAGAAAATAAGCTCTAATATTCCTTAGTCATTAAATTGCAATTTCGATTATATTAGCAGTCTAATAGACAAGATCACATGTACAACAGGTAAGGCATGCTAGTGGGTCCTAGGCTACCCGGACACGGCATAGTAGTAGCTACGCACGGACTCCCGTCACCTCGTGCGTACGTAGCCCCCGAAGATAATAGCATGTATTGAATTAATTCACCTAGGGGGACGATTCCCTCTCAGAAAGTTAAAAAGGAGACTTACCTCGCTCCGAAATTCCAACACCGACTTCCAAGCCCTTCTGATGACTCCAATGGACGCATAACGCTCCGAAACTACCACATAACGGGAAAGCAATAAAAATTCATCCTAATAATCACAACAAATTCAGATTATATACTTTTCCAACCCCGCTCGGAGAAATGACCAAAATGCCCTCGGGCCCACGTGCCCGGAAATCCAAAATTCTCGAAGATACATGCTACCCATTGCTCTACTAGTTCAATCATACAATTTACTCTACATTCCATACTCAAATTCGTGGCTAAATTCCAATTTTACATTTCCTAGGTTTTTCTTCAAAAACCCCAATTTTCCACAATTTCCCATATCAAATTTATGTATCAAATCTTGTATTTAACCTTAGAAACGAGTAGAAACAACTTACCTCTGATCCCTAATGAAGTCTCCCTTGAAAAGCTCTCCAAAATCGTCCATAGCATATGAAAAATGGGTGAGAAATGATAAAAACCCGTCTTTAAAACATTATGCCCAGGCCTCTTTTCGCACCTGTGGTCCAATAGCCGCTCCTGCGGCTCCGCACCTGCGGAAATTCCATCACAGGTGCTGCTCTGATTCGACCCAGCAAAATCCCACTCCTGCGACCCACTCTCGCAGGTGCGACCAAACTCCCGCACCTGCGGTCCCCTCAGCTCCAGCTCCAGCTCCAAATCTCGCACCTACGGCGCCCTTAGCCGCACCTTTGGCTTTGCACCTGCGGTCAAAGCCTCGCAGGTGCGATTACACCAGATGACAACAACCTTCAGTCCCTTTTCCAACTTCAACTTTGATCTGTTAACCACCCGGAATCTACCCGAGGCCCCCGGGACCCCGTCCAATCATACCAACCTATCCTAAAACATAACACGGACTTGCTCGAAGCCTCAAATCACATCAAACAACATTGAAACGAAGAATCGCTCATCAATCCAAATCTTTAAGAACTTGAAATTCCAAACTTCCACGTTGGATGCCGAAACCCATCAAATCACCTCCGATTGACCCCAAATTTTGCACTCGAGTCATATTCAACATTACCTACCTGCTCCAACTTCCGGAATCGCATTCCGACCACGATATCAAAATTTCCACTTCCGATCGAATTCTTCAAAACCTTCAGATTTCTAAGTTTAGCCAAATGACTCCAAAATAATCTACGGACATCCGAATTCACTTCCGATCGCGCTCCTAAATCCAGAATCACCATACGAAGCTGTTCCGAGACTCGAAATCCCAAACGGACATCAACAACCTTGAAATGCACTTCAAGCCCGCATTTATGAAATTCTTCTAAAATGCTAACTCCCACAATATACGCCGAAAAGCTCCCGGGTTATCCAAACCCCGAGCTGGACATAACCCAAGTCCGAAATCATCATACGAACCTGCTGGAACCTTCAAATCTTAATTCGGAGGTCGTTACTTAAAATTCCAATCTTAGTTGATTTCTCCAACTTAAGGCTTCTGAAATGAGAATTTTCTTTCCAAATCAATTCTAAACTTCCTGGAATTCAACTCCGACCACGCCCACGGGTCATAATACCTGAAATGAAGCTGCTCACGACTTCAAACTGCTGAACGACGCGCTAGAGCTCAAAATGACCGGTCAGATCGTTACATTCTCCCCCACTTAAACCGACGTTCGTCCTCGAACGTGCTAAGAACTGCTCTGGAGTTACTTGAAACCACTGTTTAACATTTCGAGCACCTGCCCGTGCTACCACAACCTAGTCGAGCACAATAGTTTGATCAAATATGGGGATTTCTTCTCTTATCCATACAATAAGCTCGGAGTTCATTCACACACCTGAAATTTCTCTGCCAGCCTAGTTCGAACATATAAACACCGTATCAACTACCACATGACATACCAGAACATGACGACATACCTTTGTTGAATCAGCACCATGCACCGCAAGATTCATTATCTAATCACAATGACGCTCCCTGAACCTTAATAGCTAAATTCCACGAATCTGATGCTCCCGATGCACCTCATGTTATATATACATACATCCTGCGATAATGCTGACGATACCACCACAACGGAGGAAATGCGCAGAAATTCATATTCAACTGCAGAGTCAACCATTTCTTGAATACCTCATCTTGACTAGAATCATCACTTCATCATGAACCTGAATAATGGTATTTGTTCTTTAATATACACTTCACATAACCTCATCGCATCGATCCCTGATCCGATAATCTCGTCTCACCCAGTACGAACTGCTCAAACAACAAACCACCCCAACATGACCAACAACCTCACATGATACCACATCGCGCCAATAGGCCATAACTCGAACATGATTATAAGAAACGACTTAGGACGGAAGCTCAGGAAACTAATATGAATTCTTACCAGAAAATAGGAAATAAAACACAAGAAAATAAATACATATTATCCCTCCTCATCATCAGACTATTGCGGCGTGCAACCCGATCCAAGTAACATACCCGTGGCGGTGTGCCACGCGATCCCATCATAAAATTTACATAAGAAGATATATATACGGAGCTGATTTGCTCACTATTACAATTTACTGAATATCGATCATAAGCACGCTAAGTGCATAATACCATCCTGGGGAGACTGATAATGTCGTAGGCTACATAACTCAAGCACAACTGAGGTGCGATATATATATACACACTCTAGATCTCAAGAGCTATCCTGCTCACATAACATCCCCACTATGCGGGACCTCAACACATAGGAAATTATCAAGCCGTTTCACAGCTCGCACGACACAATCACAATAACACATGAATTCGACGAGGACAGAACAACACCCGTTGTTCTAATACCTTTCCATGAAAAGCGCTCTACTGAAAGGAACATGCCTGGATCGTACGGAGCCCATAATCATATTTAAATCCATCCACAAGCATCGAGCCACCTCGATCGCACCAAACTTAGCTATTAGCTTTTACCTGGGTCCACATTAACCCACTTTCTCTCATAATACGCAAGAACAACCATCATAGACGGGACAAACACCCCACAATCCACAACCAAATGAACTGAACGCCTTCCAGGCATAAATTCTCAATTAAGCAACATCGCATTTCCTTATACTCAGTCCAAATCTGAAATCTATCAAGTGACTACATGTCACACTTTATACAATCTTTTCGCGGTCATGCTTCCACGACCTTCCACCCAAGGCAACAAGTCTGCCCATCCATAACACCGACCACACTAAGGCCGCAAA
>ML408589.1:0-12055 GCA_005239525.1 Nicotiana knightiana | reverse complement strand
TTTTACTTGACTCAATTCAAGAGTACCATCTCAACACACGAGTGAATTCCCATTATCACCCAATCATGCAAATCCTTAAGTAGTAGTCTATACCACCATAACCCTTCCGGGGTCCGCCTACACCTTACAGGCCATAACACTCAAATGCTCCCATATGAGATCCGTTACGACGGCCGACAAGCCTCGCACACACCGGCACAAATCACATGCATAACTAAATCACATCAAAGGAACCGATCACTGCTGCAATGTGCCATTTCAACCATGGCTAATCAATCTATCTTCTTTTAATCATCTTCAATTGCCTCAGGAATAATAACAACTTCCTTCAACCCATATCAAACTCAACCCTCACTTATCCCGAGTGACCTTGATTCACGAGACTATGCTGCCCAAATCCCGCAACCCGTCTCATACCCTTCTGATAATCTTTCTTCGATCCGGAGTCTATATTTCTCACTCCTCTAATATTATCCTGCATGCTAAAACATATCATAGAACATTCCAACCATCCTCCTTTTTCTCCTAGATTACTCTGCAAAAGCTCGATTCTCGATCATACTGCTGCCTGAAATCCTTAAACGCCGCATTCTTAACTTTTGAACTCACTAGGACCTTATTGAGAGTCACCCACTCTGACTGACCCCGAATACAATCAACTCTAGGGCTCTCCTAGCGCAGGAAAACCATTTTCCATGAAACACGTGACTGAGTCACTAACCTTACCACTCGCCCATGACTTAAGCATAAGTTCTGAATCTTCCAAGCCCAATCCTAGCCCGACAGGGCCAACTTTTACACATATTCATCAAATCCCACGCACAATTACCATCTTACTCCTTTCCCTTAGCTGAATTAACTTGCCAACACGCCGACAATCCGCGACCCTATGCAAAGACAACCATACGACCCAACTGCAGATGGTGGGACTCCCCCACTTTGCGACTGCTCGACTTCCCCTTCTTACACCTAGCCTCTTAGAAATGGAACCACCACCTAGCCTTACTTCAGGACCGTTCTCTGTAGCTCTCTACCAGCAGATCACCACGATTTCACGCTCTCCAATGATCATCTTTATCTAGCTGCCTTCATTAACAACACTTATCCGGTACTGAACCACCGCACCTCACGATCCCTGCCAACCGCATTCTTCAACACTTCTTCTCGATACTCCGACCCCACGTAACCGAAGAAACCATAGCACCGCCGAAACTAACACCTTCCATCCGATCAATGACGACGACTACACGTCACAGGTGCATATCCCACCTCACTTGAATGCGCCAAGTCTTACTACTTTATCAACTCCAACCAGATAATTCATCCAAATGCCTTTCCTATGCCAGAACTAAAACACCGAAATCTCGAAATCAAACTCTAAGAAGACCTCCCTTCAACCATTCATCACCCCCAACGTACGGGCAAGCATTCTATCATCACAATGACATCACACGAAAACCAATCGCAAGCATCATCATTACCCGAGCACAGCCTTAAGGCTCCCAGAAACACAGCTACTGAGCTGAAATAACATAGTAACTTTTGCAGGGCCATAACAACAACCACAACCAATTACACATGGAAGCATCTCGGATTACATTCGTAGCACCATTTCCATTCCTCAAATTCCTGATCCATAGCAAGCGCTTCGCGACGCGTAAGATTGAGTAGGAATGAACATAGGCATAAGCCTCAAAGGAATCAACTCGCACGATGAAGAATCAAGAAGGGAAGTACTCCTAACAGCACTGTATCCTCTCGAAGATAAGTACAGACGTCTCCGTACCGATCCGCAAGACTCTACTAGACTTGCTCATGACTCGTGAGAACGGGAACCTAGCGCTCTGATACCATGTTGTCACGACCCAAAATCCCTAAGGTTGTGATGGCGCCGGACACAAGGTCAGGCAAGCCAAAACATTAACTAATTGAAATAACTTTTCATTTTATAAAATTTATGAAACACTTCCTTTCACTTCATTACCTAATAATCAAATAAAAGTCTGTTAATTAAAACAATGGTTTAAAAAATTACACATAAGAAATTATATCCCAATACATACCCCAGAACCCGGTGTCACAAGTACATGACCAATTTCTAAGAGTTCAACAATCATTACAAGACCGTCCGAAATACAACTAGACAAGGAAATTTAAATGAAATAGGTACAGTACGAAGGAGACTCTGTTAGCTGCGGATCGCCTCCGGATGATGCAGCTCGCCTAAGTCTCCGAATCCTCCACATTGCTATGAAAGTACCTGTGCAATAAAATGCACAGCAAGTGTAGCATGAGTACAAAAACAACGTGTACTCAGTAAGTCGCCCGCCTAACCTCTAAGAGGTAGTGACGAGAGGTCGAATTAGACACTCACTAAGGGCCAGCAATTTATTTAACAGTGAAAAATGAACAAGATAAGCATGTAAAGGCAGTAAAGCAGCATGTATGTAAGGCACTGAACTCCAAGTAAATACTGGAAATAAACAACAAATACCACTTTCTCATTATTTTTCCAAATATCTTAAATAAACAATTGCCTCTTTATTTTTCCCAAGTATCTTATCATTTCAAAATCATGTAGAAAACATCTAACAGTTTAACATGCGCCTACGGGATAAGAACAGCCGGCCTGAGCCGTCATAATAATCACTTTGTGCACTGCCGAGGATCGAACGGCCCGTACCAAAAGTGCATCTCTCAATATAATAATCCTCTCTGTGCATTGCCGAGAATTGAACGGCCCGTACCAAAAGTGCACCTCTCAATATAATAATCATATCTATGCACTGCCGAGGATCGAACGGCCCGTACCAAAAGTGCATTCTAAACCCGCCATGGCGTACGGCCCGCTCCCATGAGAGTAGGGGAAATAACACTCCGCTCGCGGAATGTAAATTGCGAAGCGGTCACATGCAGACATGCACAATCAACAATCCACCCCGAATAAGTCGGGAACACAAATACTCAAGTAAATGACCGATTTCTCTTTAAAAACCACAAATAGTATTTAAATCCCTTTTTCGAAATTCACTTCCCGAGTTTTATATAACGTTTAATAACACAACCTTATTCGGAAATACAATTGCCCGCGAAGGAAATAAATTCTCCTTTTAGATGATTTAGAAAATAAGCTCTAATCTTCCTTAGTCATTAAATTGCAATTTCGATTATATTAGCAGTCTAACAGACAAGAGCACAGGTACAACAGGTAAGGCATGCTAGTGGGTCCTAGGCTACCTGGACATGGCATAGTAGTAGCTATGCACGGACTCCCGTCACCTCGTGCGTACATAGCCCCCGAAGATAATAGCATGTATTGAATTAATTCACCTAGGGGGACGATTCCTCCTCACAAATTTAAAAAGGAGACTTACCTCGCTCCGAAATTCCAACACCGACTTCCAAGCCCTTCCGATGACTCCAACGGACGCATAACGCTCCGAAACTACCACATAACGGCAAAGCAATGAAAATTCATCCTAATAATCACAACAAATTCAGATTATATACTTTCCCAACCCCGTTCGGAGAAATGACCAAAATGCCCTCGGGCCCACGTGCCCGGAAATCCAAAATTCTCAAAGATACATGCTACCCATAGCTCTACTAGTTCAATAATACAATTTACTCTACATTCCATACTCAAATTCGTGGCTAAATTCCAATTTTACATTTCCTAGGTTTTTCTTCAAAAACCCCAGTTTTCCCACAATTTTCCATATCAAATTTATGCATCAAATCTTGTATTTAACCTTAGAAACGAGTAAAAACAACTTATCTCTGATGCATGATGAAATCTCCCATGAAAAGCTCTCCAAAATCGTCCATAGCATATGAAAAATGGGTGAGAAATGACAAAAACCCGTCTTTAAAACATTATTCCCATGCCTCTTTTCGCACCTGCGGTCTAATAGCCGCTCCTGCCGCTCCGCACCTGCGGAAATTCCATCGCAGGTGTGCCTATGAATCTACCCAGAAAACTCCCGCTCTTGCAACCCACTCTTCGCACCTGCGACTCCGCAGGTGCGACCAAACTCCCGCGCCTGCGGTCCCCTCAGCTCCAGCCCCAAATCTCGCACCTGCAACGCCCTTAGCCGCACTTGTGGCTTCGCACCTGCGGTCAAAGCCTCTCAGGTGCGATTACACCAGATGAAAACAACCTTCACTCCCTTTTCCAACTTCAACTTTGATCCGTTAACCACATGGAATCAACCTGAGGCCCCCGGGACCCTGTCCAATCATACCAACCTATCCCAAAACATAACACGGACTTGATCGAAGCCTCAAATCACATCAAACAACATTGACTCGACGAATATCTCATCAATCCAAATCTTTAAGAACTTGAAATTCCAAACTTCCACATTCGATGCCGAAACCCGTCAAATCACCTCCGATTGACCCAAAATTTTGCACCCGAGTCATATTCAATATTACGGACCTGCTCCAACTTCCGAAATCGAATTCCGACCACGATATCAAAATTTTCACTTCCGGTCGAATTCTTCAAAACCTTCAGATTTCTAAGTTTAGCCAAATGACTCCAAAATAATCTACGGACATCCGAATTCACTTCTGATCGCGCTCCCAACTACAGAATCACCATACGAAGTTGTCCTAGACTCGGAATCCCAAACGGACATCAACAACCCTGAAATGCACTTCAAGCCCGAATTTATGAAATTCTTCTAAAATGCTAACTCCCACAATATATGCCGAAACGCTCCCGGGTTATCCAAACCCTGAGCCGGACATACACCCAAGTCCGAAATCATCCTACGAACCTGCTAGAACCTTCAAATATTGATTCGGAGGTCGTTTACTCAAAATTCCAATCTTAGTTGATTTCTCCAACTTAAGGCTTCTGAAATGAGAATTTTCTTTCAAAATCAATTCTAAACTTCCTGGAATTAAATTCCGACCATGCCCACGGGTCATAATACCTGAAACGAAGCTTCTCACGACTTCACACCGTTGAACGACGCGCTAGAGCTCAAAATAACCGGTCGGGTCGTTACAGATTTCTGCTGTGTTTGAACTATTCTCTTATGCTTTTCCTTGTTATCTGAGTTATTATGCTAAAAGACCTAATTTTCTAGGCTTTCTCTGATTATATGTTCATGCGTGTCTGTTTCTTATGAAACGATTTGTGCTCTTTGCGATTCTTGCTTTAAATTGTTGTTAGGGTTTCCGATTCTCTACCGTTCCTCTAACTGTTTGCTTAGGTTTTTTCTAATTTTGTTTAACATGTGCTATTCCAGTACTGTTTATCGTTTAATGGGTATGATTAGTTATTTTATTAATTCTCTTTACTCTTTACTGATTTTGTGTATTTTCCTTAGAACTCTTTACTGATTTTGTGTATTTTCTTGCCTGCATGACATTTGCCTTAATTGATAATTGATTCCCTGTTATTTCGAGGGATCTCTTACTGATTTTCAGAATTATATTCTGCCTTATTTTATGTATAAATATGCTATTGATTAATACTTACTTTCCTTAATTAATATATTTTGTACCTAGTCCTAATCACATGCCCTATTCTTTACCACTCTTTGTATGATTAAAATCAGTGTTTCAAATTAGTTTTCTTTCCTTATTCACCATTGTGGTATCCGTTTGAATTGTGACTCCTTAATTGTGGGGAGTACTTACAGTGATTGGATTATAATTGTGTTTATTTCTATAATTATACTACACTTTACTTGTTACCTTATTTGCCACCTGTTTTTAAACTATATATACTCTCTACTCTTCATTAACAAAAACACACGAACGGACTGGTTCAATATCTCTCTCTCACAACTAAAACTTTCTGCTCTCTTCTCTCTTCTCTGTGCTACTTGTCACTGTTCTAAGTTAGCCGGGTGCAAGCAAAGGCTAACTATTGTGCTCCTATCCTACTTTGTGTTTACTGTCTTCTTCACTTCACTGATATGTTCTGATTTTAATCTCAATTCCCAAACCAACATGTTTATTTTGCTGCTTCAATTCATTATGTTTCTTATATGCTTCTATATATTGTTTTGTTGTTGGACATGTAATTAAAATCTGGGGCTTCATCTAGCATGTTAAGTTATGCTTTACTTTCATAATCAGCATGTCTTTATGTATTTGAAACCTGTTTCTATATGACTCTCATTATCCCTATGTCTGTAAACTAGCTTTGGTTAGGACATGCCTCTGTTGGTATTACTTTAAGCTGTTTGGTACTGTTATGTCTAGTCTAAACCCATACTATGATGTATCCCAATTCCATGAACCCCCTTAGGAACTTCTGATTCTAGACCCATGTCTACTTCTGCCTGTTACATGTTCACTACTTTGTTCCTTGTATGTCCCCAATCCCTCACTACTTTGTTTGTGGTTGCTGAACTTGTCTTAGTACGCTGTTCTGATCCTAAGATGTGGATGTGTTTATTCTGACTGCATTACTCTTTTCTCAAACTGTTTACTGAATAAAAATCCTTTTGCAAAACTCTTTTTTTTTAAAACCAGTCTTTCCTGTGTAAATTATTTACTCAAAGCTTTTCAAAACTATGTCAAGCACTCTCATTCTACTCCTAGACCTTTAAGTTCTGCCCCCTTAGTGTGAGCATTGCTTTGGGACCTTTGAGCTCCCTCTGAACTTTGACACACAAAGGCTGGCCTTTCCACACTGCACTTACTCCATCTTGGCTATGAAATCTGGGTGTGAGCACTGCCCGGGATCCCTTGAGATCCTTAGGGAACTCTGACACACCTGGATCATGTGAAAGGTTGTGAATAGAATGGCAATGAGGCATTCTGGAGATTCTGGGCCTATCAGTAGGCTCCCTATAGCATAACTTCTTCTTTTCAATATTCAGTTATGTAATTCATACAAATTGTCTATAATAATTAATTGTAAACAACTCTGGGGTCGGATAGCAAAAATGGGTGGGTGATATGCATGCTGTAGTATATTCAAGGGTAGAAACCATGCCATTAGGTTTACATTCCTTATTTGCGCAATAGAAATCATGTTTAGGATCAACATGTGCAAAGATATCATGCATTAGAAATCATGCTATTTAGACTTTATGAACACTGTTTCAGCATCTTGTTTCAGTATTGTCATTCATCACTTAGAAAATTCTGTGATATGGTAAATAATGTTAATAAGTGGTGTCACACCTCCTTTTTCCACTACCCCTGATTAATGAAGGGTAATAAGGGGGTTTTTCCAATTAAAGTGGCATTATTCAGATTTGGATTTATTTATTTATTTCAGAGTCGCCACCCGAATTTTTGACGATGCTCCGGGACACCGTGTTATTTAAAAATCCCAAACCGAGGAAATTTTGACTCTGTTTTAATCTGTCTGCGACCAGAAATCCGAGTAAGGAATTCTGTTAACCCGGGAGAAGGTGTTAGGCATTCCCGAGTTCCGTGGTTCTAGCACGGTCACTTAACTATTAATATTTGGCCTAATTATCTAATTATTTACATATTTTAAAACCTATTGTGCTTTTTAGCCTTTTTCACTTTTTAGCCGCTTTAAATTTTTATGGATTTATCTTGAAACAAGTCACGATGGCGTGCACTTGTTTGTTTTGGACATATTGCAATTACGCCACATGAAATGCACCCATAATTACAACACGCGATTTTAATATAATTTAAAGTTGAAGACGGGGACATGAGTTGTCGCACCCGAGTGTAGATTACGTAGTCAGGACTATGGTCGTGACAGTTTTATAGTGCCTATTTGAGGCGATATTTGATTATTCTTTATGTTTTCTATTTGAAGGAACATTTTAGTTTTAAAAACAATTAGGACGTTTTATGGATTTATCTTGGACAAGTTATGATGACGTTTACTTGTTGTTTTTGAACACATGGTAATCACGTCACATGAAATGCACCCGTGATTGCTATATGCATTTTATTAGTTGTTTGAAGTGAGGGTCGACTTCCGAGTGTAGGTTAAAGTAATTTGAGGTAATACTCAATTTTTGTCAGGTTTCAAAGTACAGGTGTTCATCCCACCTAAGGATGACCTAAAATGATGTTCAATAGCCTAAATATAATATGTTTTGGGCTATGGCCTCATTTAAGACCCAAATTGTATCACTCTAGGCCATTCTAATCAGGTCATTTGGACATGATTCGAAAAATAGTTAAGAGCAAACATACTAACACATCTCACATCTATATGGTAAGAAATAAGGTAAATTTTGAATTGTGAATATAAGGTTACATGTACAAGATTTCTTTACCGTTTGATCTACTCCTATATACTAAACAAGAGTATTTATACACAGCTTATGGATCTAACATGGAATTTTGTGACAGAACAAGCCTTAAAAAAACTGAATTAAGCTATGGTTGCTTTTATTTAGAGCGGACAGTTTAAGAAAAGATCCAGATTTCAGATTCTACCTTTTTGGTAATCGATTTGAAAACCCATTTGTGTTCAGTAGTGAGAAATTTACAGCGTGAATGAAAACACTTCTCATGCCAATTGACAACAGAAGAGAAAAATGACTGGTTACAGATTGTTTAACACAATTAATGGGTCTAGCATTCCAGGCCCCATAGCCTGAAATTCAGACACTACCAGGCTCAATTGGGCCATGTTTATGAGTCTGGACCAGCTCGGGTGACCTTGGCATGTCTGGACCATAACTACTGTAGTAATAAACGTTTCTGAATTAAGAAAAATACAACTGGTCATAAATTTATATAGTTCAGTCCATATTTACAACTAAAAAAAAAGCGAAATGTACATAGGAGACTGTAGATATGTTATCACTATTACATTACTCCTGAATCATAGTAATACTGATTTACTAATAGGAAAAATAAAGAAGGGAGAAACAAAACTAGTTGCTGCTCCTGTGCAAGTCAGCAAACATGTCCTTCGAAGACTTAAACCTGCATTTTTATTATAAGTCCAAAGTTTGAGTATTTGGACAGTATTAACGACAGACCTTTGGGCATTTTGTTATATGAATCTAGTCAAAAAAGGGAGTTAGATTCAAACTTAATGATGCCATAGGAGAACAAAATACGTTCATGCCTTCTAAGGGTCTGAATCTAACCATAGAAAAGGTTAGATTCGAACCCAGTGATACTACTTTGTTTAGACTCTTTAACAGTCATCTTTATGTCATGCACCAGATCTCAGCAAGCATTTATTCAAATACTTTGACTACTATGGGCATTTTGAGGAGTGAATCCGACTATTTTGTTACTTCAGATTCACTTTCCTAAAGCTCCATCTCATCACACACTTATATCCTTTGAAGGATAATTTTCAGCAAAATCTAAACTACTGTTATGCACTATTAATGGGGTGAATTTGACTATTAGAAAGTAAGATTCATCTACCCTAGTGCTAATTCAACATAATTCTAAACCATATAGAAGCTTGCTCATTTAGGCATTTTTAGAGGATGAATCTGACCATTCAAAGGTTCAGATTCCTCATTCTAATGCCTTTCATAATTACATATTTCATACCCTTTAAAAGGGTAAACTTAAGCCGACCATACTAATATTTGTGCACTACTAAAGGGTGAATTTGACTATTAAGAAGTCATATTCATCTACCCCAATGCCAATATCCTAAACCATCTAGAGACTTGCTTGTTGAATCTATTTATCAACCAAAGAGACTCAATTGAAATCATATTTTCTGCACACTTATAGAGAGAACCTGAACATAGAAGAGGTTAGATTCGAAATCCAAGTGCAGATTATTCCACAAATGGACTAACATAAAACTGATATCCCATGATACTCAATACATTTTTAACCAACTTACAATCAAAACAGAATAATCTTAAGGATTTAGATATTACAACATATATTCAGATTCCTTAACATCTTATCAACTAAATATTACTTCAGATTCATAGACCAAGAACAAAGAAGAAGGTTCAGCCTTGACATAATCTCAAAAAAAAAAAAAAACAAGAATCAAGCATTTGGCATCAAACTAACAAAAAATTTTGAGTATAACAATTTCATTTAAGTTCATTGTTACATACCTCTTTTTGAAAAGAAAGTAACAGATCCTGACCAAATAAAGGTCAGGCAGACAGTAAAATAGCTAAGAAGATGCAGATTCAGCAACAATGTAAGCAGCACAAACCAGAAACCCAACAACAACCAGAAACTAACCCCAGCTCCACAACCCAAACCAGAGGAATTTCAGAAACAATCAGAAGCAAATCAAAGAAGACCACCAACTGAGAAGACCCACAGAAAACCTTCAAGAGTTCTTGAGAAAACAGATTTCTTTCTACTGATTTGTTTTTGACCTTTTGAATAAAGAACTATTCTGATTTGTTTTCCAGTGTTCAGTAAAAAGCTGTTGCAGAGTGAATTTTCAGAGTGTCCAAAAATCTTTTTTCTTTTTTAAAGGGAAGGGGGTCTATTTATAGACTATTTGGGAATGGGAGGTATCCTATGGTATATTCCCATTTCTAAAGCTGAAATAGTACATAGGGCAGCTGTCACCCTTATCCTTTGGGACATCTCCCCCCTGTTCTAGAAACTCCCAGCCCATGAAATGACATAAACACCCCTTAAAAAAATCTGATTTCTTAATCTATACTACCTAATATACCCCTTGAAATTTCTGAAATTACCATTAGGTAACCAGAGTTAAACTTGCTTGGGTTATTGTTTAACTATAGTTACTAACACTAGTTAGGTCCCATAGGTGATTACTAGTTGTTCTTTAGCCAAGGTTAGGTTAACTAATTAAAGGTTTAAATTATTAAATGCCTACAGATAGTTTTCATACTAATTATCTATGTTTAAGTTAATTAAATAAAGTAGGTCAATCAATTTAATTCCTTAATTTAAGCTAAACTGACTTAGTTAAGTAATTAAATTTGATTACCTAAAATTAGAGGCTCAACCAATTATTAAGCTTAGATTAACTAATTTGTTTTTTTTCTTTCTCTTTTTAGTTAATTAGAGCCTAATTAACTATTAAAACTAGGATTTAGGTTTAATTGAGAATCTCTTCTCAAAAGTATCTTTTAAATCTGATTAACCTTGAATTGAAGATTAAATTAAATTAACTTAACTCATGATCATTTACTGGTTCAACCTGGACTATTTTCCTAATTAATGGAAAATTAGTCGACTAAACTAGTTATTAACATAATAAGGTAAAAACATGAAGTAACCAGTCAATAAAGAAGACCATGCCTAGAGAAAGATAGTAAATCCTAATCACTACATGAACACAAGCAGTAGTAATATGAACAAACAATCTAACCTAACGAGGTAAGGAACAATGCATACAATGATGAATCGAATGATGTCNAAACATGAATCGACATAGGCAAACAACGGAGAAGAATTCAAACAAAATTACAAAAGAAATCAAACTAATAACTCTGTTAATCACCTAAATCATGTTGTCATATTCAGGGAATTTTCAGAGAAACAAGAAAACTAGGTTCTAAATGGGTTTGGCTAATCTAAGCATCCACCAACAGAAACAAAACGAAAACATGAACCAATGAAAGGGCAAGAGCCTAATCTTAACAGTAACAAATAATTATAGGCAGAGATAGAAGAAGAAACAGAAAGAAAGAAAGACGAAAAAGGAGTTACAAAACTGAAATTACCTAAAAGAAACGATTAACATGCAGTTTTGGTTTTTAATAATATGTCAAGAATAGTAAGGAAAGAGGAAGAATAATCGTTGAAGGAAACTTGGCCGGAGAAATCGAGGGTCGCTGGGCCTCGGCCGGATTCCGGTAGGGTTTGAAAATGACTCAAACCCTCATGAATTGATTGCTCTAGCCAAGAGCAATTGACCCACGAGGGTCTGATCCATTGATTGTCTTTGAATCGCCCGGTGGGGGGAAGTTAGGGTTTCTGGATTCCTAGATCTAAGATTGGTCGATTTTGGGCGAGTATAAGGTTATAGGGTGAGAGTTTGGGGTTGTTTGGAGGTCGTCCGCCACCGGCAGGCGATTTCCGGTGGGCGGAGCAAGGTGAGAATCCTAGGCAGCTAGGGTTTTTTTAGAGAGAAGAGAGAGAGAGATGGACGAAGGGGAAAGAG
>ML408583.1:83375-98344 GCA_005239525.1 Nicotiana knightiana | reverse complement strand
TGAGTAATTTCTTTCTTTTACATTGTATATTAGATTACATTTTTAGATGTCATGGGTTGTTTTTCTGCTTTATGCCTTTGGTAAAATCTAAGTACTTATGGACTTGTTTTTGGGTTTCTGATAATAATGTCAAGTAGTTTTTTTTTAATTATCAAAAGAAAAAAAAATTGTTTAGAGTAAAGGATTAAGGGATATAAGCATGGTTTTATAGTTGCCCCATGTATGTTGTAAACTTAGCTCAAATTGTTTAAAATTATGGTTAGGATCTAATGTTAATCTAGAGAAGTATGAGCTTTGAACTTGAAAATTTATATAGGGTCCCAAAGGATTCCATTCAATCAACTAAACTCAAAACTGGTCCCTATTATTTTAATAACAACAAGTCCATTTCTTTTAAAATAATCTCTGCATGTCCATTTTCTTACATACTTGTTGGACCAACCATTTCAGGCTTCCCAAATTTTAAATACTTGACTTGTCAAAAGGTTAATTTTCTTTTAACAAATAATCTTATAATTTAATTCCCTTTGATAATTTACTTAACCGCTAGGCAACTAATATGTGCGCTTCGACTTTTCAATTCACGGACTCGCTTGCATAGCGTGATATTTTAACTAACTAAATAATCTAATACCATATTAATTAGTCTTAGTTAATTTTAATTTATATAATCCCCATAATCGCGGATTCGCTTGCATAGCGCGATACTAACTTTAATAAGTTTCAAAAAAATTATTTTTTCTCAAAGCACAAATAAAGTAATTTTTCCGAAAGTAATAGCTCGCTAATAATCATTTGATTGCGGATTCGCTTGCGTAGCGCTGTCACAAAAAAAAATTCATCTCAGTCACACATTCGCTTGTGTAGTGTGGTTACGACATCTTATTAATCAAAATTTTCTTTAATTTTTCTAATAATCAAGATTTAAAGACGGATAAGTAAGCATAGAAACTAATAAAGCACAATTTATTCAGAATTAATTCAAGCCAAGTTTAAGTCAATAAAGCGACCGTGCTAGAACCACGGGACTCGGGGAATGCCTTATACCTTCTCCCCGGTCAACAGAATTCCTTACCCGGACATTATTTTCGCAGACCAATAATAAAAGAGTCAAATCTTCCTTAAATAGGGATTCAAACAAAAGGTGACTTGGAACACCCAAAAATCAATTTTAAGTGGCGGCTCTGAGCAATAAAATAATCCCTATTTCAAAATTGTCACTTTAATTAGAAAAACTCTTCAACCCACAACAATCCAATAACACATATATTTCGGGGGTTGTAAAAAGGGGTGGGACATATGTTAGCTACAAAAAATATACAATCTTTTTACCCTTTTACATACAAAAAATATACAATCTTTTTACTAGAAGTAAAGAGTTTCTACTTGATACTAAAATTGATCTTTGCCCTTATTTTTCGGCCGCCTTTTAAGGCCTAAGAGGTAAGAGAGGTGAGGTAATGGGTTGGGCCAGGCCAGCCATGGTGTGGAAATGGCACTAGGTAGCCATATATTACAATCTTAAATGGTAATATTAGTCAATTCGCTCAAAGTTCAGGATACCGTATTCTAAGTTTGAACCTCAAAATTCAAATTTTGTGATGTGTGTCTTAAAGTTGGAAATTTGTGCCCAAAACCTTGAATCTTAAGTCTTGGATATCAAATTAGCAACTAAAGTTTGGGACATTAAGCCCTAAATTTCAATTTAACAGCTCAACAAACCAGGACATAAAAATTCAAGATATTTATTCTTGAAATTTAGTTGAATTGACAAATTTTTAAATATATTATAAATTGTAAATATATTTTCAATAGCAAGCTTAAAAGTGCATACTTATGCACTTCGCCCAGCCAGGGTGGGAGCTCTCGTGTTTGAAATTTGTGCAAATATTGGCATTTGCGCAATTGGAGGCCACTATTTAAATTTTGTACCTGTTAGTTTAATGAGTTAAATTTGTCTGCCACAAATGAATAATTCGCTCAATTGCCTTTTCAGGCAAAAGTTTCATCACTAGATTAACACGGAGAAACTTGAAATAATGACATCAGAAATTGAAATTAAATGCCATGCTATGCAAATTATCGTGTTCGATTTTGTTTTCGGCATTGTATTCAATGGGATAATCAATGAAACATTTCCTTGATTTTTGAAGCATTTTGGGCCAATGTCATTATTACTAGGAATTAAAGAGCTCATTTTATCTTTATAATGCCATATGCTAGGCTTATCTAAAAGGAAATTTACACTCCTATGGTAAAGGTATACACTTAGGGTATATAAATAAAACCGACAAATCGCGCCAACTCGATAATCCGAGTCAAACCGAGAGAAAAAACCTGACTATGGTTTAGTTTGATTTTGGTTTGGTGTTAGAAAAAAAAACGCGACTATATTTGGTTTGGTTTGGTTTGGTTTTAACTAAAAAATGTCAAACCGAACCAAACCAACCCGACATTATATGTATAGAAGTTTTAAATATATTTAACGCATAAAAATATTTATGATAGTGTGTAGGTTATAAATATTTCTTAAACTTTTTCATAACTTTA
Source organism: Nicotiana knightiana (assembly GCA_005239525.1). NCBI lineage: Eukaryota > Viridiplantae > Streptophyta > Magnoliopsida > Solanales > Solanaceae > Nicotiana > Nicotiana knightiana. Next base: position 95,794 of record ML408583.1, on the reverse strand, counting down.
TCTTTTGACGTATTATTTCAAGCTTGGACTTATAATTTTTGGATGCTCCAATAAGTTTATAGTACATTAATGTTGGTAACTCAAGTAAATCTTAAACCAAAATCAAATAAATACTAATACTAATTAAAGACATTCAATTCGATTGTACTATGAATGAAAATAGTGTTGGATATCTATTTTTTAGTTTTTCCATTGTTTAGATAAAATGTATAACTTATTTTTCTTTTAGTGGTTAATCATGTAAATAATAGTACTTATTAGTCATAATTTAAATTATTTTTGTTTATATTATGACTTATTAATAATATTTATTTTATACGATTTTATTATTGAATATGTTAGTACAATGCCATGACTCATCTCATATTTATGTTATTTTATTGAAAACACCTTATATAGTTCTGTCTTACTAGGATTAAAGAAATATGTGGAGCACATATTTTACATTTTGTGCTATGAAGTCTTTATGAAAAAAACCAAAAAAATCCGAAAAAACCGAAAAACCCGAAAAAATCCGAGAAAAATCGAGATTAAAAAACCTGACTTTTATTGGTTTTGTTTGGTATTTAGTTTTAATAACCCGATACAGTTGGTTTGGTTTGGTTTGGTAATCAGAAAATCCGAACCAACCCGACCTATGTACACCCCTAGTATACACTATATTTATTTTAAATCAAAATTATTTTTAAATATTATTTTCTATAACTATCTTTTATATTTCATAGCAAAATAAGTATTTATGGTATACACTACTAGGGGTGGCAAAATGGTTAAAAGAAAACAGTTAACCACCCATATTATCCACTAAAAAATGGGTTGGATAATGAACTATTTAAAAACGGGTCAAATATGGATAAGAACCATATTATCAATTTAAAAAATGGATAATCAATGAGTAACCAATGGATAATGAGCCTAACTTTTACATTTGTAAAGCCTCAAATTGGGGGTTCCTCAAGTTAGGGAGACTAAAAATTCTCCCAAAAGTGATCATATGCAACAAGTCATGGATAATATGGTTACCCATATTATCCGTCCGTTAACCTTTTTTTATCCGTATTAAATATGGATCGGGTCGGGTAATTTATCCATTTTTTAATTACCTATTTTCGACCTTGAAACCATATCCGACCCGACCCGTTTGCCACTACTATATACTACCATGCATGAAATACGCTATTTATTTTTTTTCTTTCTCTTTCTTTCAGTTAACACGCGATTCTCTCTCAAAATCTATGCAAAAAATTTCTTCTCTCTCTCTTTTTGCTCTCTCCGAGCAAAATGCATGCTTCTAAGCGTGAATTCTCTAACCAAATCCTCTACGATTACTGCAATTGAAAATACTTCTACAGATTCAGTCAATCTACAATGTGTACTCTAACATAACCTTTAGATGGATGGTAGGGAAGAAGTTCTTAAAACGACGAATCATAATTTCTACATAACAATGAGTTAGAATTGTCGGCGTCATCATCCACTATTGGCTCATCATCCACTATTGGCTCATCCAGATTTTTGTCCCTCTCCATTTTTAGTTTTAATACAATGTATACAATATTTTGCTTGGCTGGAAAACGTCATCTCTGGCGAACTCTCTTCTTTGCTAATTTGTCACATACAATGATACAAATGTATTGTATTTATACAAATACACTCAAAATACATTATATTTTTGTATCAATATATTATTTTTCGCATGTATTTATGCATTCCGGAGGTCTGTATTTTTTAATACAACATAATATCACCGTGTTTTATAGTTTTTTTATTGTTTGCATACAGTCGAATTAAATACGGTGAATTAAATACAATGTATAATAGTGAATATATGTGAATTAAATACAATGTATACAGTCGATTTGAATAGAACAGTATACACCCTATTTTCTTGATTTTTGTTGTTTGAATACAAGTGAATTCAATATAGTGAAATTGAATACAATTCAATATTGCGCTTTCCGTTATTAAACACTGTAATCATTACTATTTTTTAGGCGGATTATCTCACTGTATTTATAAATACATTCGAGCGAATACATATTATACATTTGTAATCCATGTCTTTTACCTTAGTGTATTTTTAAATACAGTCACGAGAATACATAGTATACATCACAATAGCAGTAAAATTTATGTAGAATTAATCTTGTTGAGTTAAATTAGGACATACACGCTAATTGATCCTCTTTTCCATTTTTAAAGAGTTGGAGTCACTTATTTTTTAGGTGAATTTCACTATTGTACCCGTGAATACAGTAGCACGAATACAGCGAATACAGTCGCGTGCAGCTAGACTCCATTTTTGCTACTGTACTCATGAATACAATAGCGCAACTACATCAAATACACTCGCATAACAATTGAATAGTAGCTTATAGAAAATAATTATGTACATAATATCACTAAATTATAGCGATTTCTGAAAATTCCTCTATCGAAAATGACATTTGACACTGCCATAAATTGGCATATTAGCACACATCCCCTTGATCTTGGAATCGTTTAATCACATAAGTTGAATCGACAAGTAATTCGTAAACTATCATAGATATTCTTAATAGGCGTTTGGAGGTAAAAATTATATTTTTTGAATAAAGTAATATTTAGAGTTAAATTGAAAAATAATATTTGAAATTTAACATTATATTTGAATATGCATTTCACTTAAAAAAATATTACAGTTTTATAAGTGGGAAAAAAGTTTTTCTGTAAAGTTTGAAAAAGTGGTATTGAAAAATTCATTTTCGTAATTTTTTCAATTTTTTTTAAAATTTCATGGACGACTACATTTTAAAAAAATAATAAAAAATTTTTTGGGCAAATGAGGCCTTAGTTTTGTTGTAGGCTTGCTTATTATGCTTCTAAATGTCCAGTAAAACAATATAGGACATTTTAATATTCAATTTTTACGGAAACTAAGTTCTATCACCTTGTACAGAGGTGACAATTGACATGTTCAAAGCTCAACTCTGGCATGAGATCAGTGCTTTCATTGCGAAGGCCATCTGTTATATTAATAATAGCGGGCGGGAACAACAGTAGTGTATCTGACAATACAGTGGAAGAATTATTGAACTCACCATCGAAATAATTTCCCAAAGTCGAACTTTGAATCATCAGGAAACAAAATTTAATTTACAAACTAAAAGTTTTGCTTCTTTTGTGTATGTGTTTTTTATGTTGGGAGAAGAAGATAAAGTTTTTTTTCCACACTTGATCGTTCTTCTGTTGAACAGATATATAGAAGAGGAATAGAGGAAAAAACTACCATGAAAACCACCACTCCACGTTCTCACGTTTCTCAAGAAAATAACGTGCGGTGGTTTTTCAGAAGTTAATAAAACTTACGTTAGTAACCTCCTTAGGTTTAATCTCTTTTAAAACGGGTCAGGTCAGTCCACATGGGCGACCCACGACCCAAACCTTATATCCAACATCTCCCACTTCGCACAGGTGGACTAGATCCAAACTAGTAACTACCACGAAAACAACACACATAATTCATACCGGCAAATAGTTCGTGCGACCTGCGAGCATTAAGAGCCATTATATTCAAAAATCCTTTAAGGTTGTTTAACAGCTCTGTGTAGAAATCCAATCACATGTGGAAGGGATTTACTACTAACATGAGGATCTTATTACTCGCAATACCCCAGACATCACCTGCTACTCCAGTAGCTAGTTATTTAATCCCTCATTCTCGAAAGAGGTGAACTCGCGTTCATATTTAACTTTGTATCCACAATTACACCAAATACCCTCATGATAAGTGTAATGGTCGACCTATAAATACAAGTTAAATTACAAAAAAAAATGTTTATTTGTCTTCCCTTTCTACTCGAATCTTTCTATTCCAAATCAACTGCTTTCCTAGACATGCACTGCATTGCCGAATCACTCATGGCTATTAGTAACATGCTAAAGTAGCAACACCGATTGGTACTTCAAGAAACTGTAAAAGTTCAAAGGGTATTCCAATAAAAGTTAATGTAACTTCTTTGGGATCTCACACAATGAAGAAGCAGGGACTTATTCTTCCATTATCCCATTGGTCGATAGCACACGTGGTATGAAACACGTGTTACGGTGTTCTCACCTTATATTGGCGTGTGTGTCTTATTCTCAATCATTCAACACCGTACAAATCTTGGTCTAGACACCTTCAAGTGTCTAACCCGAATTTCTCAATTCAATAATCCTCAAACCATCTTCTCAGAGAAACTCGCATCTGGTTTACAAAACAAGTCATAATCGAATAGTGAAATTCGTAAGTTGTCAAGAATGACCTCTTCAAGTAAATATAACCTTGAATTATCCAAGGTTCTATTAGGTCTCATCTCTTCACGATTCTTAACGTAAAAGGCGATTGCTCGTGTGTGAGAGCCAATCTCGCGACTTGTTCGACACACTTTATCATCAAAACATTCATCACATGCATACGAGATATAGCAAAAATTCAAGAGTCAAATATTGATGAGCATAATATAATACTAAATTCATTTTACAATACATAAATATGTTCATATCCTTCACAAACCTAGAGTCATAACATGTTTCTCAAACAGGTCACTAGATATCGCCTTTGTAAAAGGATCAGCTATCATGCTTCGCGTAGGAATGTACTGTAAATTTATCTCTGCATTTGCTACCATGTCTCTTACAAATTTATACTTGATGTCAATGTGTTTGGTCTTGTTGTGATACTTAGGATCTTCTTTATATGCAATAGCCGCTTGAATATCACAATATAGAGTCATGGGACCCTGAGAGTTCTTTGTAATATTCAAAGGCTCAAAGAATCTCTTCAACCAAACAGCTTCTTGTACTGCAGACGCACAAGCCACGAACTCAGCTTCCATTGTTGAAAGGGTTGTGCAGGTTTGTTTCTTACTTTTCCATGATATAGCACCATATTTAAGTAAGAAGGCATAACCGGATGTTGATTTTCTATCATTCCGATCACCATCCCAATCAACATTTGTATATCCTCTCAAGTATAAATCATTTTCACTATAACATAGTGAATAATCTGCAGTTCCCTTCAGGTATCTGAAAATTTTCTTCACAGCTTTCCAATGATCTCTTCCAGGATTGGATTGATACATGCTAATTAGACCTACAGCATAACAAATGTCTGGGCGAGTACACATCATAGCGTCCATAAAGCTCCCGACAACACTTGAATATGGAACTTGAGACATGTCTTCCCTTTCATTTTCAGTCTTGGGACACATTTCAAGGCTTAAAGTTTCACCTCTTACTATAGGAGTATCTATGGATTTGCAACTATTCATGCGAAAATGCTCCAAGATTTCCTTTATATAAGTTTCTTGAGATATACTCAATAACTTTTTGGAACGGTCTCTTTGGATCTTAACTCCAAAGATATAGTCTGCCTCGCCCATATCTTTCATGTCAAAAGACTTTGAAAGCCATGACTTGACAGTTTTCAAATACTCCAAATTGTTTCCGGCTAATAAAATATCGTCCACATAAAGAGAAAGAATTACAAAAATCCCATTGGACTTCTTCACATAAATGCAATGGTCTTCATTGATCATGGTGAAATCATATGAGATCGCCTCCTTGTGAAATCTCAAATATCATTGCCTTGAAGATTGCTTCAGACCATAAATAGATCTTTTCAGTTTACGGACCTTCTTTTCTTGGCCTTTAACGATGAAGCCTACAGGTTGTTCCATGTAAATTTCTTCATTCAAATCTCCATTGAGAAAAGTTGTCTTCACGTCCATTTGATGTAATTCCAAATCCAAACGTGCAACAATGGCCAAAAGTAAGCGAATTGAGGTAAACTTCACAACTGGTGAAAATATTTTCTCATAATCTATATCGGCTTCTTGAGTAAAGCCTTTTGCCACCAATCGTGCCTTGTATATTTCTATTGTCCCATACGCTTTGTGTTTGACTTTGAGAACCCATTTGTTCCCAATGGCTCTACGCCCAGGCGGAATATCAACTAGATCCCAGACTTTGCTGGTTTTCATGGACTTTAATTCTTCTTTCATTGCTTTCATCCACTCATCTTTTCCAAGGCTTGATAAAGACTCAGTCACAGACTTTGGCTCATCCATTTCTGTGGGAGATACCAAGAAAATATAATCTTTAATTTCATAAGTGCATTTGGGTATATTTTTCCTGGCACTCTTTCGTAGTTGAAATTCAGGTTCGTCAGAAGGATTTTGGGATTAAGAGATCCCACTCCCACTCGGATCAAGAATAAGATCTTGAGCAATTTGATTATCAACTATGTCAGAAGATACTTGCTGACTATCTGAGTTCAACATTTCATAAAGAGGTTCACTATTCTTTACCTCGCCCTTCTTTGGAAAATCATTTTCCAAAAATATGACATCTCGTGATTCAATCTCACTAACACTTCCATCCTCTAATTCACCAATGAACACATACCCTTTGGAGTGTTCTGAATATCTTATAAAGATACATTTCTTGCCTTTTGGACCTAATTTACCAAACTTGCTAAAAGAATCTTTTACACATGCAGCACAACTCCAAGGTCGTAAATCCTTTAAGTTTGGTTTATGACCAATCCATAGCTCATAAGGAGTGGAAGAAATTAATTTAGAAGGCACTTTGTTCAATATGTAAGTTGCAGTCAATAATGCATCTCCCCAAAAGGAGATAGGTAAATTTTCCTGCGCCATCATGGACCTTATCATGTCCAGTAGTGTTCTATTCCTCCTCTCTGCTACACCATTGTGTTGAGGTGTGTACGGAATAGTTAACTGTCTGGTGATTCCCTTTTCATTGCACAATTCTTCAAATTCTTTTGATAGATATTCACGTCCTCGATCGGTTCTTAAGGTCTTAATCCTTTTGTCTAATTGATTGTCAACTTCATTCAAATATTTCTTAAAGCATTCAAGTGCTTCATATTTATGAGAAATCAAATAGACATAATCAAAGCGCGTGAAATCATCAATGAACATAATGAAATATAAAGCACCAAACCTAGCCCTCACATTCATTGGACCACAGATATCAGAATGAATTAATTGCAATGGAAAATCGGCTCTTTTAGGCTTTCCAAATGGTTTAGGTGTAATCTTTCCGGCAAGACAATTTTCACAAGTTGGCATTTCAATTTTAGAGAAAGAACCCAAATGTCCTTCCTTAGCCAATCTATTCATTCGATCCTGCCCTATGTGACCTAATCTTGCATGCCATGTAATAACATCAACATCATTGTTACTAGAATAGCATGCCATAACACAGCGGTCAACATAATAGTTATACGTAGAAGGATTACAATCTTACACAATAAAACCATCATAACGATGTCCAAAACCATAAAAAAACATTGTCTTGAGTAATTCTAAGACAACTGCGACTAAAGTTCAAATTGAAATCTAAATCTAAAAGAACAGACATAGAGACGAAGTTTCGTCGAATCTCTGGAATATAAAGGACATCATGCAACATCAAAGATCGGCCACCATGCACGTCCATTCTGCAAGTGCCTATCCCTTTGAATTCAAGCTTTGCATTATTTCCCACAAATACATGATTTAATCCAGGTGAAACTCGACGAAACTCTATGAATGCTTCTCTATCACGACTCACATGGTCGGTGGCCCCTGAGTCTACAATCCAATAAGATTCAGTTAGTAAAACAGTGCTAGAAACGTATATAGCACTAAGAGGTGTATTTTTAAATGCTACAGTTTTCGGCTCAGTGCACTCACGAGCAAAATGCCCTGGGACTTGGCAAGTGTAGCATTTCATCTTGTTCTTGTCTTTCTTCTTATAGAACCTTTTTCCTTTCTTGAAATGTGGCTTGTTTCTTTTCTTGGAGGAACCTTCTCCGGTCTCCTTACCATTTCCGTCATTTTTCCAGTTTCTCTTGCGCTTGAATCTTGATATCTTTGTACCACTTGATTCTTCCACAAAGGCATTAGGTACAGCTTTAGCAGCACCAAGCCGTTCGTTTTCAAGCGCCGCATGACGGGCAACACCAACAAAAGTTTTGATGCTATCATTGTGGGTCAAGTTAACTTTCAGATGTTCTCAATTATTGGGAAGAGACCGAATCACTGCCTGAACCTGCTGCTCGTCATAGAGAACATGGCCAACACCTTTGAGTTGAGCAATCATATTTGACATAATTGTTAGATGTTGTTTGACACTGTGATCATGACACTTTTTGTACTTGTCAAACTTGATTGTCAACTGTCAAAGGTGAGTCACAGTTGTACCCCCATATGCCTCTCTTAAATGTGCCCATATGGCTTGAGCAGTAGGAAATTGCTCACATTCATGGATGAGATTATCAGCAACAGAACTTACAATAATTTCACGTGTAGTGGAATCTTTCTTCTTCCAAATATTGTAAGTTTCCAGATCCCTCATGTGTTGGGCAGTGTTACCCTCCTCTGGGTGACTCATAGCATGGTTAATACTTTCAAGAGCATCTTTCTCTTCGAGTACATACCACATCTTACGACTCCAGATGTCGTAATTTTCACCATTCAATTTGTCACCCTTGTTCAAGTCAGCAATGATATTTTTCGATGCCATGTCTGATATTAGAGACAATATTACAAGTTTAACTCATTAATATATACTTCAGTTAATTTATGCATGTGATTACACACTCAAGTAAATTAATTATAATATTAATTCTACATTTAGTATAGAATCGAACAGTCACTACGTTTCCATTCATCATCTATATCTAAACATTTTTAATCAATATTAAAATCATTTCTTAGTGTGTGCCTTAGTTCAAGTCTCAATCTATTAAAAAGAAATATGATAAGGAATGTATGTAACTGGTGAGACAAGTAACATTAATTTAAATTTCATTAATATAAAACACATAATAACAATTTACATGTCTGCTAGGACATACATGTACCAATCGAAAACTAACTCTTGCACATACACACTAAAAGGTGCACTTGGCCAAATATCATGATAAATCTCAGTTAAAATTTCACCCCAAGGCTCTCGAAGAGAGTCCGCTAAAATAGTTAATGCTTCCCAATCAGTAATTTCTACATAATTAGCCAATTCAACTCTTTTTAACTGAAAAAGGTGTACATGTTCAAGAATGAAAACATCCGGGCCCATTTTGAATTCCTTAAACTCCCTAAATTTCTTTTCTCTTTCCCTTCGTTCAGCCCTTCGATCCCTTAACTCATTTTGTCTCGCTCTTGGGACATTCCTGATGACTTCAGGCTCCGAGTCTGAATCATTATAGAAATAAGTCCTACTACGACGTACCCATCTGTGTTGTCCCCTTCCTTGACTTCGAGGACTCCCACTTGGAGTAATTCGAACTTGTCCTTGTTCAGCCATATCTGAAATAGGACCAAGGAAACAATAAGAATGACTACAACCATTCAATGTGACAACATATATCACAATTATTTGTAGAAGGATATTAATTGAGGGATTTAAGACTAAGCCCTTCTTTTATATATATATACTAAGAAGGCAGTAAAATTATTAAGATCTTCAAAATTTCAAAGTTTCTATCCTTCAAAGTTTAAACAAATTGTTGAAATATACAAAGTACTTCACTTTAGAACATTATTATTAAATGTTTGAATACCAACTATTAAACTTACATATATTTTCAACAGTAAAAATAAACGCACAGCAGATTCTTTCACCAGAAAATGCTAACTGGTCTCTTTTAGTCATGACACCAATCACTAAAATTTGTAAAGGCTTCTAACTGTCAAACCTTTCTATACATATAGGTTCCACCTTCTTCTCTTTTTGACTAATGAACTAAACTTTTTTAGTTTAATCAAAAAAAGAAGAAAAAACTTCTGCTATTTGCTTACGAACAATTAATGAATGTCCTTTTTTTTTTTACAGAAATGTTAGCTTTTTGCCTTTCTGTACCCAAAAAAAAAAAAGAGAATGTGCAACTTTAAAAGTAGTGGAAATATTATGCAGAATTTCTTAAGTCATAATATTGTGAAACCCAATTTCAAGTTAGAAAGAGACTTGTCCATAATCAAAAGCAATATAAATTACTACAGTATCGAATACATTATTAAATATAGTAACAGACTAATTATGAGGTGTATCTAATCAGTTTCACAGGCCGTTAACTTGGAACTCTCTGTGAACAACATTGACATTGATTATAAATCAATAGTGTATTCATCTCAATAGAACATACTTTAAATGCTTTTTATATCAATTTTAGAACATCACTCGGTCAGATAAAACACCAGCAAACTGTCAAACACTATTATGGACAGCAAATAAGATTGCATCCCCTTAAAAAAAATGACAGAGCAATTGACTTTGGGGAAACAAGATTTCAGAGAGTACCAAAAAAAATTCAGATTGGCTTTCACGCCAAAAAAAAAAAGAAAGAGGAATTTTGTCAACAGAACACGCAACCTGGCTCTGATACCATTGTTATATTAATAATAGCGGGGCGAGAATAACAGTAGCGTACCTGACAACACAGCGGAAGAATTGTTAAACTCACCACCGAAACAATTTTCCAAAGTCGAACTTTGAATCACCAGGAAATAAAGTTTAATTCACAAACTAAAAGCCTTCCTTCTTTTGTGTGTGTGTTTTTTATGTTGGGAGAAGAAGATAAAGTTTTTTTTTCCACACTTGATCGTTCTTCTGTAGGAGTAATAGAGGAAAAAACTACTCATGAAAACCACCACTCCACGTTCTCACGTTTCTCAAGAAAATAACATGCGGTGATTTTTCAGAAGTTAATAAAACTTACGTTAGTAACCTCCTTAGGTTTAATCTCTTTTAAAACGGGTCGGATCAGTCCACATGGCGACCCACGACCCAAACCTTATATCCAACACCATCTCCAATACCTTGCCTCAGTTTTTTCAGTAAATTTTAAAATAGTGTAAAATTACTCTAATCATTATTTTATTTTTTACTCTAAAACATAATATCTTTGTAACATCTCATGCTTTAGACAGTATTCACATCGGTAAAACACAAAAGAGATGTTGGGTATATAAGTTAACAAGGCTTAGACCCTAGTGATGCATTTTAAACTTGTGAGGGCCGAGGCTCAGAGCGGACAATATCACTAGCGGGTTGGGATGTTATAGATGGTATCAGAGTCACTGTTGTGTCAGCCTTGCCGATGGTGGATCAGAGTTCAACTGAGTTTAGGCAAACCTCAGTGCTGAATCTAGGCAAATCACATCCGGTGAGGCAAACCTCAACGAGGATGCTGAATCCATAAGAGGGGGTGTATGTATACCCCAGGCTCTAGACAATACTCACAATGGCAAAACACAAGAGGGATGCTTGGTATATAAATTAACATGCATTAGACCCCAGTGACGCGTTTTATACCCGTGAAGGCCTAGGCCCAAAGCGGATACTATCACTAGCAGGCTGGGCTGTTACAATTTAATTTATATTCTTCTTTCTCTTCAATATTATATTACTATCTTTTATTTAAATTTTATTTTCTTATTTCTATTAAATAAATTCTATCTTTTTTACATATTCATCACATATAATTTATATTCATTTCTTATATAACCGTTTAATAATAAATTATTTTATACCATAAATTTAAATAATATAATTTATAAGCAAATATTATATATTATATATATTAATGAATAATTCAAATAAAAGTGAAATAATTGAGATACAAGATAATTAAATACATATTACATTGTAGTAATATTCATATTAAATACTACATAAATATTCAACTTCCACCTCTAGTATGTTCCCATAAATGATCTATTAATGTATTACAAAGTGCAAAATGAGCATCTTTGTACCTTTTTTAGATGATTATATAGCTTTTGTACAATTATAACTTATAATAAAATTAACCTTTCTATTTTACATAAAATTAATAAATAAGTGAAAATCAATTTATCAAAATTATACGCCAAAGTTAAGATGTAAAATTAATATTATAAAGATATTATATAAACATAATTAGGTATATATAAAGAGATAAATTAAATGAGTTAAATAATAAAAATAATAACAAAGTAAAAGGGAATAGTAATGGAGGAGATTAATAGTGTCACTCCAAATTTGGAGTGACACTATTCATCTCCCATTTTGCTGCAAAAAATACAGTAGCGTTGGAGATCAATTACTTCAAAAATCACATCCGTTAAGTCATCCCCAAACCTTGCCTCCATTTTCTCCTCCAAAATGGAATAACTCCAACATGAAGTGAAGTTACTCCAACCATTACTCCATTTTTTACTCCAAAAAGAATATTCCTATTTCTATTCAATATTATATTATTATTTTTTATTTAAATTTTACTTTTCTATTTCTATTAAAGAAATTCTATATATATTTTTTATTTTTTACATATTCATCACATATATTTAATATAAAATTATTTTAACCCAAAAGTTTTTAAACAATATAATTTGTAAGAAAATATT
>ML408583.1:68434-83064 GCA_005239525.1 Nicotiana knightiana | reverse complement strand
TGTAACTTAATTTTATTATATGTTATAATTATAAAAAATACAGATAATTCAAATAAAAGTGAAATCATTGAGATACAAGATAATTAAATACATATTACATTATGATAAAATTTAGATTAAAGATTACATAAATATTTAACTTCCACCTCTAGTATACTCCCATAAATGATCTATTAATGTATTACGAAGTGCAAAATGAATATTTTTATCCTTAATTTTTTTTGTGTCGAACTAAAAATTGCTCAAATTGGTGATTTTCAATGTTCATGTATTTTTAGTTTTAATGTATTTCCATAATGTATTTTCAATTTTAGCAACATCTAATATTTTATAATCGCACCTTTCAATTTTAGCAACATCTAATAATTTATATTTTCACCATTCATTTTTTGAGATGATTATATATATTTTTTATAATTATAACTTATAATAAAATTAAGTTACAATTTTACATAAAAAGAACAAATGTACAAAAATCAATTTTGTTAAACTTATACACTAAAGTTAAGATGTAAAATTAATAATATAATGATATTACATAAACATAATTAGGTATATAAAAGAGATAAAGTACAAGAGTTAAATAATAAAAATAATAATAAAGTCAGGATGAATAGTAACGGAAGAAATGAACAGTGTCACTCCAAACACTATTCATCCCTTAAGGCAAAAAAGAGGGAATATTAGAGCCACATTTTGACAAAAAAAACTCAATTATAAAGAAATAAGAAAGGGTTGGAGATGCCTTTATAGCAAATGCAGTAGTAGTCGTTCGAGATGCCCAAGTCTAAGTGCATAGGCTACTTCATTAGCAGTACGCTTCCATAATTTAGTTGGTACGACGTAAAACAAACTCTACCTGCCCTCGTGCTCAGATGCCTACTCGTAATACATTCAAAATCACGGGCAGGCACACATTTCCAAAAGTATCGTTGCAACCCAAAGCAGATTTGGACCCTTACCACTACACCCAATCACACGACCTTTCTTCACGTTCACACTTACTCCCTCCGTTTCAAAAAAAAATTTGGCATTATTTTCGTATTGGTATGCTTAGCTAAGATTTTATATTTTCAATACTTAGATGTATTTATAGTCGCACAAGTGATATGAAAAATTTTAGATTAAAAGGTTTACAGTCAAGTTTGTGCCAAGTCAAATTAAGACAATCTTTTTGATGTAGTAGAACGGATGTGATTCCTCCGCTTCTAAGATTTTAAATTTAAAGTCTTGAAATAACCATTTTAGAAATAGCTTTATGTTAATAGGGCTAGTATGATATTGTTTTGTCTAGCACTGCTAGCGGTTTATGTTGTGTGTCACACTTTTATATAATATTTGTGTTACTATTTTTTCATTTATTTGATGTCTCTCACGTTGCTTATATTAATGTTCTAGTTTCTATTGTCACGGATCTATTGTCTATGAGTTGAGGGTCTCTCAGAAACATTCTCTACCCCTTGGGATAGGAGTAAAGTCTGTGTACGCTCTACCCTTCCCAAACTCCACTGATGAAATTTTACTGAGTCATCGTTGTTGCTTTATGCTAATAGGCTCTATGCGATGAATTTGTTAGTCGAGTTAATGAGCTCAAAAACTAAATGGTTAAAACCAATCACGAAACAATGAAAGAATTAGGGAATTGATTCATTTTAAGCCTTACCCACATTTCCTTCTTCTTCCCATGCTTTCACCTCAACAACCTGTCACCTAACCACCACTAACTCTCCCCCACACCAGTCATGTCTTTACCTAACATATCTTGTTTTCATACCCTCCTGAGAGGATGGCCAACTAGCCTTTCTTTTTAAAAAAAAAATATTATAATTACCCAATGACAATTGATTCGCAAATAAAATTACGTTGGAATTATTATACGGATGGTGATTTTAAGATAATAATTCTTAGATTATATATAGTACTAATAATTATGATTTCTTGGGTTTATTGTATTAAAAAAGGAATATGCAATATAAAAGTAAAAGATGTGTTTGGTTTTAAGTTAAGATAAACTTTGGTTTCAAATTTTAAATTAAAATGACTTTCTTTGAGAAGCTAAAAATGGTTTTGATTACTTGTTTAGTTAAGTCACAGAGATTATAATCCGCCTTCTTCGCTCAGTAGCCAAATTTGATTGAGTTCAACAAGTTTCCGAGTTTGCCGACTCAATTTACTCCTTTTTCATTCAATCCTAACTCTTGCGTTCGTCCTCTTCAATATACATTTTTGTACTTCCCAGAACGATACACAGTATAATATTTACACGCTAGACACCATGCATTTCCTTGCTAAAGAACATAGAATTTATTGAAGCAAAAGTACTATTTTAAACGAGTGGTGGCAAAACAACAACCCGTACGCAGAAAAGAGAGGCAAAACAATTAGGAATATCTCAAAATTGAGTTCCACGACACTGATTTCGCCATTAGATAGAAAAACAAGGCCATACGAAAATGCCAACGCTGATTCACCAATGCACTCATTATTGTCACCGAACAAATCTGCCAAGTTGTAATACTATGTTTAGTCGGCATATGCAAATGAGTGAATTGAAAGAATAGTTCCATGAGAAAAAGCAACTTGTAAGCACCAAAAGTAGGTTATAGCAAGCATCGAGGTCTTTCATACAGTCCAAATTTAAAGAACTTCAAAATTAACAATCTTTAGTAGTTAATTAACCTAATTACCCTATGTACTGCTCTATTACCAAAATACCTATTGAGCGCACATCCATGGCTTAAGCATGCTTTGTCTGTGGATCATCCTTCTTCCACCACCAGACAATCCTAAAAGAACAAGGAAACAGCGATTAAACCAGTTAATATTTCAAATAGCTTCTGTACACAATAAAGAGCCTTTCTTGAGGCAACACAATAGCAAAGTTCACTCACATGAAGCCTTATTTACAAAAACTAGGCAAGGAAGGCATGCTGACTTAAAAGACACCTCCCATTAAAGAAGGAACATCATCAAAGGACCATAAGTCCATAGCATTTTCACCATCCTGAGTTGCATTTGAGTTGAGGAAAGTATCAACTGATGCATCCCAATTTCCCTCCAGATATGGGATCTGAAGGAACTTCATCTGGGATTCAAAAGCTGAAAGCTCTTCAGATAGCTTGTTCGCGGTATTTCCATCATCAGCTACTGGATTAATGGGGCTTGATTTCAGTTTTTTTGTTGGACTGGCATCATCTTCAACAAGTTGAGATTCATTGCTTTCAATAGCAGCTGACAGAACGGATGATATCTCCGGAGTCCTAGCACATGGCTCTCCCCAACCAAAATCAGAGCAGTCAAAAGAGTTACTTCCTACATCAGAATTGAAGTAGATATCAGTACCAGCTGAAGGGGCAAATGAGCCGAATCCAGCATCTCCAGAAACACTTCTCCCATCCTCATATCCATACTGCTTTGTCATGGGTTTCTCTTCAAGAAATCCCAAAGAATCATAACAGCCATCCTCCATGTTGTTCATGATAGTTGAGTCAGGCTGAACCGAGTCCAGGCTCTCCTTAGGAAGGACCTTCTGAGGATTCACCTTAACAGTACGTCTTGAGGCAGGCACTGGAGCTTCATCGGGAAAGTTTACCTTAGCTTTATTGCCTCTGATCCTCCTAGCCTCAACATCATAAGCTCTGGCAGCTTCTTCTGCAGTATTAAAAGTTCCCAGCCAGACCCGAACCCCTTTTCTTGGGTCACGTATTTCAGCTGCCCACTTACCCCAAGGTCGCTGTCTGATCCCCCTATACTGATTCTTCCTCTTTCTCTTTGAGGATCTATTAGCATCCTTGTCCGAATCAACCGTTTTCACAGATTTGGAGCCTTCAACTAATAAAATGAATCAAGTATTTTAGTCATACATCATTGCCACCATAAGTTGCAATGATCAAATCCATCAAAATAGCAAGGTATAGATAACCATAAAGCATAAGAAGCCTAATTACAAAGAAAACACACAGAACATGTTCCGTGATATCAGTGGTGCTAGATTACTACAGGCAACAGCTTACACAAAAATACACTAATTTTCTTCCCAAATCTCTTTACGTGTCATGGTTAACAACCACAGAACTGACCTAGATCTAAGCTTATTACCTGATAAAGTCCTGTTCTTTTAGTTCTTTCTATAAGCATAATGAAGTAAATTCTCTGGAGGTACAGAGCTCGTAATCAAGAGATCCTGCTCCCAAAAGTAACTCTATAGCAATCAAATTGGACCTAAACAGGAGATTTTGACCCAAATAAACAACACAGAGATAAAAATATTGATTTTTTATAACCACTTTTTGGCGTAAAAGTCTTCTATTCATCAAGTTTTCCAGCCAAATTCAATGCGATGATGTAGATTCTGATCCATTAAAGTTGATAAGACATAATAAACGAAAAAAAAGGCATGATTGATTTTCTGTTCTGGTGCCAACGAGTCCTAAAATAAGAAGGTGCTATCAAAGCTTCTCGAGAAATGAATGTATATCCAAATATCTATCTTTGTTTTTGCACTAACCAGGATTCATTGTTTTAGTTAATCAAGTAAAAATTAAAAACAATCATCTTGACTCCTACCTCTTTTTACATGCCGCGCAATTTTTCCTAACTGCAAAAAAGTTACCTCCTTTTGTCTACTTGCATAAACTCAAATCTAATAAAACAATAACTTCACTAGCATAGACAAAATCTCAATCCATGCCAAAAATAACTACAGTAGTCGAAATCAATCAATTAAATGAACTATTTAATATTCCCTTCCCGCAGCAGATCACAAACGTAGAAAACAAGGTTTTGAAGAAAAAAAATACCAGTAGAGTTTTTCGAAGCAGAGAAGGCAAATGGCTTGACATCGACTTCAACATCCTCATCATCGGAGAAATCTTTGAAGTCCTGAAAATCAGCCTCGAAGTCATCGTCAAGGTCAACTACTTGGGATCTCAACGGCTTGGAGTGATAATTGTTAGGATTTTTTTGCTTCTTACTTAGATCGGACCGGCCCCATAGCAACTCGGCGGTGAGCCGGCGAGAAGTCCGGTTCGGGGCTATGTAATCGGAGATTATAGCACCACCACACATGCTTTTTGTTTTCTCTCAGCAGAATAGTTTTTTGCAGAAATCAGTTTTGTTTTTGACGGAGTAAACTTTTGACGGAAAATGTACTAGAAAGCTCTTGGCTGCGCCTCCAAGAAATGCCAGCTCTTATTTATAAAGGGGCAAGCGCAAGGCAGAGAGCTGGCCTTTGATTTTACCTTGATGCCCCTTACAGAGGCAGTAAATACCCAAATTACCCTTCACTCAGAGGGTTAATAATGTCATTACAAATATTTTAAGTGCCTCTTATTTTACCTTTTATTTAAGGTGTGTGTAAAGATGGAAATTTTTTTCATCAATTATACATTTTCTTTTGTTTGATTATCTTTTGCGGAACGATTTTATTGTTAATAATTTCGAATTGTGATAAAATATTTTCCTCAAATAAAGTATTTATTTATCAAAAGGAGAGAAATATTTCAGTACTTGAATACTTGTACATTGTCGTCTATCTTTAATTATTGAAAAATATTATCGAGAACTATTATTGTAAAAATTCCGTACATAAGAAACTCTTCTTGTAATTTAATACTAATTATTTTTTTCCAGAAAACAGTCTTTTACTGAAAAATATTACCCGAAAAAAACTATCTACAAGTAGTGTTATTCTTCATATCAAGTGCACGTAACATTCTTCCGAATTAATCAAGCGGTCACATATTTGAATTGAATCTTATAGCATGTATAGCCAAGTTTATTTTTGGGTCAAAAGCGCTTTTTTCGGCCAAAAGTATTTTTGGCAAAAAATTGAGGTGTTTGGCCAAACTTTTAAAAAGAAAAAAATGTTTTTGAAGAAAAGCAGAAGCAACTTTTGAGAAGCAAAAAAGAAGTATTTTCTCTCCGTGAAATTAAGCCATGCAGATAAGAATTGAAGGAAAGAAGAAAGAAGAGAAAAGGAAATTATGTTATTCGTCTTATGAAAGAATGAGCTTATACTCAGTTATATACAAGTTTCTCACTTCTCACACATGTACATCACGTGTTCCTAACTAATTTTTTGACAGCTTTTAACAGCTCACTAATTGCTCTTAACAGCTTCTCACTCTAACTGCTTTGTTGCTTCTCACTCTGCATCTTCCATTACTCCCCCTCAAGCTGGAGGGTGAAAGACATTGAGTACTCCTAGCTTGGACAGAAGAAAATGATGTTGGCTAACTCCCAAACCTTTAGTTAGGAGGTCAACAATCTGAGACTATGTAGCAACATACTTGGTTTCAATTAGCCATTCTTTCACTTTTTCTCGGGCAAAATGACAATCAATGTTTATATGTTTGGTGCGCTCATGAAACGTGGTCTTTACTGCAATTTAGATAGTTGCATTGCTATCGTAATGAATTTGGATTGATCTGGAGATAGGTACACCTAAGTCTTGTAGCAAACCAACTAACCACACAATTTCTGCCACACTAGTTGCCATGCTGCGATATTCAGTTTCGCTAAGCTTCGATTAACTGTGTGTTATTTCTTCGACTTGCATGAGATCAGGGAATCACCTAGCTTAATGACGTATCCTGTGACTGAGGGCCTAGTATTAGGACAAGCAGCCCAATCAGAGTCGCAATAGGCTGTTAATTGAGTGCCTCAGGTATGGCTTAGAAAAACCTTTAAACAGGACTACCCTTGATTTACCTCACCACTCTCAATGATACAACCCTTGATTTGACTGCTGCATGAATTGACTGAGTAGCTGAACTTTGAAACAAATGTATAGGCGTGTGATGCTAAGATAAATCGGCTTCCCAACCAATTTTTAATAACTACATATGTCTTCAAGCAAAGGATCATAAGTGTCACCGGACAATTTGTCAAATTCAATAATGGTTAGTCTGTATTGGCTTCAAGTGGTGTTGTGGCTGGCTTTGCACTACTGAGTCCAACATCAAAAATTAGCTCTAAGGCATATTTTCTCTGATTGATAAGTATCCATTGCTTTGATATCAACACTTCAATGCTCAAGAAATACTTGAGTTCTCCAAGATACTTGAGTTATCATACGTAGGTTTTCTGTATGGACCCAAAAAGACTACTTGATCTACTTTTGCTATTAGGAAACTTGTGTTTGCTGCTTTGCCAAATGACAAATTTCACAACATTCTAATAGTTCAGCATCTACTTTATTCTTGACATCTGCAATGTGTTGCATTGCTCCAATAAAAAGATGCCCCAGTCTCCAATGTCATAACTTTCTACCATTGTCCTCCTTATGAATTGTTGCTCCTACTATAGGTTTTATTGCTTCTCGCTGTATATACAATCCTTCATTTTCCTTACCAATTCCCAGAACCTTCTCATTGAAGAGTTTTGGGAACACATAGAAATCAACGAAAAACAAAAGCCACACAAGAAACTTGTTTGGTTATCTTAGACACTGGAAGAAGATTAAACTTGAAATCTGGGACATGTAAAACATTCTCAAACTTATAGCTTCCTAAAATAACTACATCTCATATACTTGTGACCTCTGCTCTACCACCAGTAGGTACTTTAACTCTACTGCTATTTTGATCTCTCAGTGTTCTAAAAGTAGTCAGCAACTCCTTATATGGTGTAATATAATGTGATGCCTCTGTATCTATTATCCATTCACAAGTAAAATTGTTGGATAACAATGAGGTCCCGCCATGTTACCTGTTATGTTATCTGCACTGTCACTTGATATTGGCTTATTTAGCATATTTAGAATCTGCTTGTATTGTTGTTCAGTGAAGAAATGACATGTGCCTTTGATGAATTCATGTTTTCTCTTGCTACTGTAGAATTAGCAAAAGGTCTGAATCCACCAGATTGTGTGTTCTTCTTCTTACTCTTAAAATCATGTGGGTAGCCAACAATTTTATAACAGTTTTCCTTCAAGTGTCATTTGTATCCACAATGCTCACAGATTACACTAGGCATCTTGGGCTTAAGACTTTGGTATTTTCTTCCTGCTAACATTGTTAGTGGGTCCTTGTTCATATCTACTACACCTAGGAATCTTTGGCTTTCCTCCCGAGATACTGTTGCATAGGCTTCATTTACTGATACTATAGGTCTCCTTGCTAGTAGATTACTTCTTAGATTACTATAGGACTCATTAAGTCCCATAAGGAACTACAACAACCTCTGTGATCTTAAATGCATAACATAAGACAAAGACTCTTCACAATCATAAGAAGGAAGTGGAGCTAAAACATCTAATTCATCCCAAAAATCCTTCATCTTAGAGTAATATGAAGTGACAGAATTAGTACCTTGCCTTAAAGTAGCAATTTCAGTCAACGAACGAAATATCCTAGTCAAATTTGATCTATCAAATCGCTCTTCAAACTCACTCCATACCTTCTTAGCATTAGACGCATACGATACTGGCCATCAATTCAGTCGCGACTGTGCTTCCTATCCATGACAGAACAATAGCGTTGCACTTCTCCCACAGTTCTGCTAATTCTCCTCTATACATGCTTTTGACACAGATTCCATCCACAAAAACTAATTTTCCTTTTCCTCGAAGAGCCAATTTCATCACTCTACTCTACAACGCGTAATTATCTGGTCATGTGAGTTTGAGCGGAATTAAGACTACTCCAGGCGCATCTCCAACTTGAAGATACAAAGGATGATTGTGGTCAAGTGAAGTAACCTCATTTCCTGCCATTTTTACAAAAAAATGAGCTTCATGTTTTGTGTGACTCACGAAATTACACAAATCCATGTTTCATGTTCTTCTGTGAATCTCGAAATTACACAGGGCATGAATTGTCGTCAAGCTACCCGCTCTAATACCATGTGAAATTAAGTCATGCAGATGAGAATTGAATCTAATTTCTTAGGGAAGAAGAAAGAAGAGAAAGGGAAATTGTGTTATTCATCTTATGAAGGAATGAGCTAATACTTAGTTATATACAAGTCTCTCGTTTCTCACATGTGCACATCACGTGTTCCTAACTAATTTTGTAACTAATTTCTTAACAGCTTTTAACAGCTCACCAATTGCTCTTAACAACTTTCACTTTAACTGCTCTGTTGCTTCTCACTCTACATCTTCCATTACTCTCACAAAAGTACTTTTTTGAGAAAAATACAATTAGAAGCAGTTTTCAAAAGCTTGGCCAAACACTAATTACTGCTCAAAAGTGTTTTTCAAATTAATTAGTCAAGCACAAACTTTTTTCACCAAAATCACTTTTTTTAAATGTGCTTTTGATAAAAGCAATTCTCAAAATAAGCTGATTTTAGAAGGTTGGCCAAACAAGCTATTAATGTAACTGAATTATACTTCTCACGATAAAAATGCCTACCATCCTACCGTAGATTTACAAGAGCAAACTCAAAGTTTATAACATTAGCAGCAAATCGAAGTAGAATATTAAACTTCAATAGAGTAGATTAAGAAACATGAGGTTTTTTAAAATAAAACTAAAAAAACTGTGATGTTTCAGGTTCAATTTCTATGAAAACAAAAAAATTAACCTGTTTTATTCTCATATGTCCATATTTTGTCGTACATAATTACTCAATATCATTGCTAATATAATATAATAAGTATTCCATGAAATTGACTTAGATACACACAAATAACATATTCGAATACTACAATTCTAAGCAAAAAAAAAAAATTACTAAAACATTAAAGTTGGTGGGGTGATTTCCTGAGGGTAAAGTGTCATTACAGCAATAGAATGTTCTTGAATAGCCAAAGCGTTCAACAATTGGTACACGAAACATGAAAAGAGGGATCGTGTTCGCCACAAAACTTGATTAAGACTTTTCTACCGTGGTAGGTTAAAACTAGAATTTTATTCTTTAGCATACCAACTTGTGGAGTAGATACATAGAATATAACCAAATTTGACTGAACATTTAATTTTCTATGAATTACCTAAACTTATTCAAAGCCTTTACTGTTTCTGAACATGGCTTATGGACTTAGAGCTAAATATGGTGTGAATTTTGAAAAGGATTGCCATTTCAAGCATGGACGGCGGATTTCTAAAAAAAATTGTGGCATTTATGCCGTGAGTAATCGTGAAGGCAAGGCCCACAACAACCCCTATTTCCTCTCACCAGACTCTCAAATTAACTTTTTGGAGTAATTGCGTGAAAAATGATGGATTAAGATGTTTGTTTTACTTGGGTAAATTGGAATCTTGTATTTGATTATTTCCACTTGTTAGTAATGCTATTATGCTATGAAGCACGTGTGGCAATGTATTAATACGGGTTTTTTTATTCCCCTCTCATTTGATTTCGTTTGATCTCCTTTGTCGGAGCTATTTCTCCTTTGGCGATTCGAACCTATAATAACTCTGGGATCAAGGGCGGATATAATATATTAGTAATGGGTTCAGTTGAACTTATCACTTTCGACAAAAAATAAAAATTTGTGTAAAAATTCTTAAAATTGCAAAAATATTATATATGAGCGCATAACAGTAAAAATATAATTGGTTCAATGCTGAAAATTTTAAAGGTTGAACCCACAAAGTATAAATTCTGAATCTGTCTCTGCTTGATATGATAGATGGGGGGTGCTGACCATCTGAGCAAACGTTCTTGTCAATACGTGAGACTTTTAACACGTGTATGTACGTGCAATGTACGATAGAAGGAGGTAGCTTTTGCGGAATAAGCAAAAAGGAAGATGGAGAATGATACTAGTTGGAAGAACGCGCAAAAGCAGCTTTGGACCTTGGGGTAGAAAATATTGGTGGCATTGGCATTAAAATTTAAGATTTAATCTCAAGTTATATTTATTTTAATTTTAAGTAAAAAATAACACCTTGTAACGACCCGACCAGTCGTTCTGTGTTTTAGGACCCCCGTGCCCCTAAATGAGACTTCCCGTAGTTGCTTTTACTGATTTATGACTTGCGGGGATGGGTGGTTCGAAGTTTAGAGGAGTTTGGAGTAGTATAGAAATACTTAGTTCCTTAAGGTTGGCCTTAAAGGCAAAGTATGACTTCAGTCAACATTCTCAGTAACCGACCCCGGAATCTAGATTCAAAGATTTCGGTAGGTTCGTATGATGATTTTGGACTTGAGCGTGTGTTCGGAACAAGTTTTGGATGATCCGGGAGCGTTT
The DNA here is from genome assembly GCA_005239525.1 of Nicotiana knightiana. Classification (NCBI taxonomy): domain Eukaryota; kingdom Viridiplantae; phylum Streptophyta; class Magnoliopsida; order Solanales; family Solanaceae; genus Nicotiana; species Nicotiana knightiana. The sequence continues at coordinate 71,921 of ML408583.1, read as the reverse complement.
CAGCGTCAAATGGTGAAATAAGAATGTCCTTAAAGTTCAAATTGAGGTTTGGGACATGTTTTTGTGTTATCGAGGTTTGAACGGAATTCCGAGACCGGGAATAGTTCTGTTATGTCATTTATGACTTGCTTGTAAAATTTGATATCATTCCGTGTAGTATAGATAGGTTCGACGCATTGCATTATTAGCGAATTCAAAGAACTTGAAGTTCTTAAGTTTGATCCAATAGGTTTTGGGGTGTGATTTTTAGATTTAGCACTATTTCGAACATTCTGAAGGCTCGAGCAAGTCTGTATTATGATTTAGGACTTGTTGGTATATATTGACGGGGTCTCGGGTGGTCCCAGATGCCATTCGGGCATCGAGCGAGGCAAAAACCAGCCTAAAATGACTGCTAGTGCACCAGGTCTGGTGCGACCACACCTGCGGAAGTCCAGTCGCAGGTGCGAGACCGCTCTTGCGGTCCCAGTCTCGCAGGTGCGACTCCTGAGGGAGTTGCCAATTTCTACAGGTGCGGGCCCCTTTTCGCAGAAGCGGAGCCACAGGTGCGGACTTCCCATCACAGGTGCGAAACCAGGCCCCCTTCCCCTTCTTCGCAGGTGCGAGACTTTTCTCGTAGATGCGAGACCATAGGTGTGGTCTTCGAGCCGCAGGTGCGAAGAGCCTGTAGGCAGTGCACTTCGTTTTAAACTCGGGACTTAGCCATTTTTGAGCACTTTCTTCATTCTTGGGCGATTTTGAGAGCATGCAAGGAGGGTATTCGACCTAGCTACTGTAAGGTAAGTAATTCCTACCATAAACTTAGCTTAATACTTGAATTCCTAGGTAGATTAACCCATTAAATTAGTGAAAATCATGGGTTTAGAGTAAAACCTAGGTTTTTGACAAAAATGGGAATTTGCCAAGAAATGTGTTACGGAATCGTACAAAAACCATATAATAGTGATCCTTAGGCTATGGGTAAGTATTTCCTCCGGAAATTTCCGGAATCCTAGCATGTGGTCCCTGGGGTGTATTTTGGGATTTTGTAATTTAGGTTGAAATAATTATTTAAATAGGAAAATTTTGTACTTTTGAGTATAGATTGATTTATTTAAGCAATATTTGACTAGTTTCGAGTCCTTGGGCGACGAATTTGGAGTTTCAGGCGCGCTTTTGACCCGTAAAGTAGGCTTGACATGAGGTAAGTCTCCTTTCTAACCTTGTAAGAGGGAATTGTCCCCATAGGTAAATATAAATAATTGTATGTCTTTAATTGTGGGGGGCTACACACGCACGAAGTGACGAGAGTCCGTGCTAGCTACTATTATGTCGTGTCGGGGAGTTTAGGATTTACAAGCATGCTTTATGTGTCGCAACTATAATCTTAAATGCTAATTTAGGTTGCCTAATATCATTGAATTATTAAGTGAACATCTAGGAGGTTACATTCTAAAATTTATATTATTGAAACCTTCTCTATAAGTATAGTCTCTACTGAATTTTCTTGATTTCCTGTTAATTATGTGTATATATACGGGAACCCGCATCGCATGTATGATTTGCGAGCGGGGTAGCCCTACTATTATGTCGACTGTGTCGTATGTTCGATTCGTGAGTGGTATAATAGATGCATCTATGGTTCGAGCCGTTTGACCTTTCGGCAGTGCACATTTATTTTCGTGTTGCGTCAGTCGTACGTTCACGACATGTTATGTGTTTGTTAGATGTTGGGTGTTCTGTGATTATGTATCTGCTAAATACCATGAGAAATGAAAACTAGGTAAATTGTATGCTAGAAAACTTGACACGTACAGGTAATTGTAAAGGATATTTGATGTTCCTGTCTTCATTATTATTCATAAATTGCCATTCCTGCTTAGCTTTACACTTAAAACATATTATTCTGAACCTAGTAAGTGTCACGTTGACCTCTCATCACTACTTCTTCGAGATTAGGCGGGATACTTACTGGGTACATATTGCTTATGTACTCATGCTACACTCTGTACTTAATTGTACAGGTTCTGAGGCAGGTGCATCTGGGTACTAGCCCGGGGTTTGTCCTTGATACATATACTGGTCTAGACTCCACAGTGAGCTGCTTCTCTTGGTGACTCCCAACAGCACTTTGGAGCTATCCTTTTCACTATATCTGTCTATACTTACTTAGACAGTAGGACAAACTTCTTATTCTTTTGGTATTATTCTATTAGCTGCCTGTAGACTTGTGACAGTAGTTCCTGGCACACACGCTAATAGAATTTATTTTGGAATGTAAATTGTAAATTACAATCTCATGATTTTCTGTTTGGTATAAAATTTTCTAAGTTATCTGTTTCTACAAAATGTCTCAAAGACTAAGTTAAGCAAGTGTGGAAAAATGTTTTATTTTTTTGGTAAATTACACGGAATCCACTAGTATAAAATGGTTAGCTTGTCTGACTGCGGTGTTGGGCGCCATCGTGACCTGGGTTAGGATTTGGGTCGTGACAACATGGTATCAAAGCTCTAGGTTCACGTAGGTCTCACGAGTTACATGAAAATCCAATAGAGTCTTGCGGATCGGTACAGAGACATCTGTATTTATCTTCGGAAGGTTATAGGGTGTTAGGAAGTCTCTCTTTATTCATCTTCTATCGTGCAATTGATGGTATACTAAATCTCACTCTTCTGTTCTCTCACAGATGGTGAGGACGCGCGCAGCCGACGTTCCGGACTCGGGAGAGGCCGCTACCCCCATCATCCGAGGCCGTGGCAGAGGCCGAGAGAGGGAACCGGCCCGAGGTAGGGGACGGGGATGTCCCAGGACCGTACCAGTTACACCGCCATCGGATCCAGTAGAGGATCCCATCATTGAGGAGTAGGGCGAGGTGCCCGCACCAGATCCTGCCCTTTTGGACTTTATGACAACTCCAGGATTCCAGGAGGTCATGGGCCGTATGATGAGGTTCATGGACACCATGACGCATGCTGGTTTATTTCCAGCCGATCCGGCCACATCTCAGGAGGGAGGGGGAGCACAGACCCCTACTGTAAAGGCCGTCGGACATGCAGCAGCAGTATATCAGACCCCAGGTACACTGCTCGTGGGCAGGTTTCAGCTAGTGGCAACAGCAACACTTGAGCCTAGACCAGCTGCGGACGGCGATCCGCATAAGTTATTAAATGGATGGACCAGACTGCACCCTCTTGTATTCGGAGGTTAGCGCCATGAGGATGCTCAGGACTTTATTGATAGGTGTAGGGACAGACTGCAAAACATGAGGATACTGGAGTCTCATGGAGTTGATGATCACGCTCAACTATGTCTAATAAAAGACTAACCGGGCACAGGGAATTTACGTATCAAGCAAGCTGTTAGAATACTCAACTGTCACTTAATGTTATTTAAATTACTAACACTAAAGATTAAAACTAAAGATTAACTACGCTAAGGTGTAAACAATTGTAATAAAGATCTAAGGTTATGGTTTCCCCCGTCGGTGAATTTACTTCTCGGATACTT